>JAQQFT010000023.1:4079906-4104687 GCA_029582265.1 Zoroaster sp. YZ-2022
TACAGTGCTGTATTGTTTCTGTGAAACCGCATGCAAGTTGACCGTATTTTACAGGGCGCTAAGTGTCCATGGAGACCGTTTAAGGTATGAAGACATTATCCAAATTCAAAGATTTGTGTGTTTTTCGAGAGGGAGAACCTAAGCTTTAATTTAGATATGAATTTTATCTGCCTCCCCTTTAAAAACTTTAAAAGTTATTCCCAACCTTAGAAATGTTTCTTTCGTAACAGTGTACAGTGCTGTATTGTTTTCTGTGAAACCGCATGCAAGTTGACCGTATTTTACAGGGGGCTAAGTGTCCATGGAGACCGTTTAATGTATGAAGACATTATCCAAATTCAAAGATTTGTGTGTTTTTCCGAGAGGGGAGAACCTAAGCTTTAATTTAGATATAAATTTATCGCCTCCCTTGAAAACTTGAAAAGTTATTCCCAACCTTAGAAATGTTTCTTTCGTAACAGTGTACAGTGCTGTATTGTTTTCTGTGAAACCGCATGCAAGTTGACCGTATTTTACAGGGGGCTAAGTGTCCATGGAGGCCGTTTAAGGTATGAAGACATTATCCAAATTCAAAGATTTTGTGTTTTTCCGAGAGGGGAGAACCTAAGCTTTAATTTAGATATCAAATTTAACGGCCTCCTTGAAAACTTGAAAAGTTATTCCCAACCTTAGAAATGTTTCTTTCGTAACAGTGTACAGTGCTGTATTGTTTTCTGTGAAACCGCATGCAAGTTGACCGTATTTTACAGGGGCTAAGTGTCCATGGAGGCCGTTTAAGGTATGAAGACATTATCCAAATTCAAAGATTTGTGTGTTTTTCCGAGAGGGGAGAACCTAAGCTTTAATTTAGATATAAATGTATCGGCCTCCCTTGAAAACTTGAAAAGTTATTCCCAACCTTAGAAATGTTTCTTTCGTAACAGTGTACAGTGCTGTATTGTTTTCTGTGAAACCGCATGCAAGTTGACCGTATTTTACAGTGGGCTAAGTGTCCATGGAGGCCGTTTAAGGTATGAAGACATTATCCAAATTCAAAGATTTGTGTGTTTTCCGAGAGGGGAGAACCTAAGCTTTAATTTAGATATAATTTTATCGGCCTTCCTTGAAAACTTGAAAAGTTATTCCCAACCTTAGAAATGTTTCTTTCGTAACAGTGTACAGTGCTGTATTGTTTTCTGTGAAACCGCATGCAAGTTGACCGTATTTTACAGGGGGCTAAGTGTCCATGGAGACCGTTTAAGGTATGAAGACATTATCCAAATTAAAAGATTGTGTGTTTTTCCGAGAGGGGAGAACCTAAGCTTTAATTTAGATATGAATTTTATCTGCCTCCCTTAAAAACTTTAAAAGTTATTCCCAACCTTAGAAATGTTTCTTTCGTAACAGTGTACAGTGCTGTATTGAATTCTGTGAAACCGCATGCAAGTTGACCGTATTTTACAGGGGGCTAAGTGTCCATGGACACCGTTTAAGGTATGAAGACATTATCCAAATTCAAAGATTTGTGTGTTTTTCCGAGAGGGGAGAACCTAAGCTTTAATTTAGATATGAATGTTATCTGCCTCCTTAAAAACTTTAAAGGTTATTCCCAACCTTAGAAATGTTTCTTTCGTAACAGTGTACAGTGCTGTATTGTTTTCTGTGAAACCGCATGCAAGTTGACCGTATTTTACAGGTGGCTAAGTGTCCATGGAGGCCGTTTAAGGTATGAAGACATTATCCAAATTCAAAGATTTTGTGTTTTTCCGAGAGGGGAGGACATAAGCTTTAATTTAGATATAAATTTTATCGGCCTCCCTTGAAAACTTGAAAAGTTATTCCCAACCTTAGAAATGTTTCTTTCGTAACAGTGTACAGTGCTGTATTGTTTTCTGTGAAACCGCATGCAAGTTGACCGTATTTTACAGGGGGCTAAGTGTCCATGGACACCGTTTAAGGTATGAAGACATTATCCAAATTCAAAGATTTGTGTGTTTTTCCGAGAGGGGAGAACCTAAGCTTTAATTTAGATATCAATTTTATCTGCCTCCCTTAAAAACTTAAAAAGTTATTCCCAACCTTAGAAATGTTTCTTTCGTAACAGTGTACAGTGCTGTATTGTTTTCTGTGAAACCGCATGCAAGTTGACCGTATTTTACAGGGGCTAAGTGTCCATGGAGACCGTTTAAGGTATGAAGACATTATCCAAATTCAAAGATTTGTGTGTTTTTCCGAGAGGGGAGAACCTAAGCTTTAATTTAGATATGAATTTTTTATTACTTACTTAAAAACTTTAAAAGTTATTCCCAACCTTAGAAATGTTTCTTTCGTAACAGTGTACAGTGCTGTATTGTTTTCTGTGAAACCGCATGCAAGGTGGACGTATTTTACAGGGCTATGTACATGGAGTCCGATTAATGTATGAAGACATTATCCAAATTCAAAGATTTTGTGTTTTTCCGAGAGGGGAGAACCTAAGCTTTATTTTAGATATTAATTTTATCTGCCTCCCTCTAAAACTTTAAAAGTTATTCCCAACCTTAGAAATGTTTCTTTCGTAACAGTGTACAGTGTTGTATTGTTTTCTGTGAAACCGCATGCAAGTTGACCGTATTTTACAGGGGGCTAAGTGTCCATGGAGACCGTTTAAGGTATGAAGACATTATCCAAATTCAAAGATTTGTGTGTTTTTCCGAGAGGTGAGAACCTAAGCTTTAATTTAGATATGAATTTTATCGGCCTCCCTTTAAAACTTGAAAAGTTATTCCCAACCTTAGAAATGTTTCTTTCGTAACAGTGTACAGTGCTGTATTGTTTTCTGTGAAACCGCATGCAAGTTGACCGTATTTTACAGGGGGCTAAGTGTCCATGGAGGCCGTTTAAGGTATGAAGACATTATCCAAATTCAAAGATTTTGTGTTTTTCCGAGACGGGAGAACCTAAGCTTTAATTTAGATATGATTTTTATCTGCCTCCTTTAAAAACTTAAACAGTTATTCCCAACCTTAGAAATGTTTTATTTAGTAACAGTGTACAGTGCTGTATTGTTTTCTGTGAAACCGCATGCAAGTTGACCGTATTTTACAGGGGGCTAAGTGTCCATGGAGACCGTTTAAGGTATGAAGACATTATCCAAATTCAAAGATTTGTGTTTTTCCGAGAGGGGAGAACCTAAGCTTTAATTTAGATATAAATGTATCGGCCTCGCTTGAAAACTTGAAAAGTTATTCCCAACCATAGAAATGTTTCTTTCGTAACAGTGTACAGTGCTGTATTGTTTTCTGTGAAACCGCATGCAAGTTGACCGTATTTTACAGGGGGCTAAGTGTCCATGGAGGCCGTTTAAGGTATGAAGACATTATCCAAATTCAAAGATTTTGTGTTTTTCCGAGAGGGGAGAACCTAAGCTTTAATTTAGATATAAATTTTATCGGCCTCCCTTGAAAACTTGAAAAGTTATTCCCAACCTTAGAAATGTTTCTTTCGTAACAGTGTACAGTGCTGTATTGTTTTCTGTGAAACCGCATGCAAGTTGACCGTATTTTACAGGGCGCTAAGTGTCCATGGAGACCGTTTAAGGTATGAAGACATTATCCAAATTCAAAGATTTGTGTGTTTTTCCGAGAGGGGAGAACCTAAGCTTTAATTTAGATATGAATTTTATCTGCCTCCCTTAAAAACTTGAAAAGTTATTCCCAACCTTAGAAATGTTTCTTTCGTAACAGTGTACAGTGCTGTATTGTTTTCTTTGAAACCGCATGCAAGTTGGCCGTATTTTACAGGGGGCTAAGTGTCCATGGAGGCCGTTTAAGGTATGAAGACATTATCCAAATTCAAAGATTTTGTGTTTTTCCGAGAGGGAGAACCTAAGCTTTAATTTAGATATGAATTTTATCTGCCTCCCTTAAAAACTTGAAAAGTTATTCCCAACCTTAGAAATGTTTCTTTCGTAACAGTGTACAGTGCTGTATTGTTTTCTGTGAAACCGCATGCAAGTTGACCGTATTTACAGGGGGCTAAGTGTCCATGGAGGCTGTTTAAGGTATGAAGAAATTATCCAAATTCAAAGATTTTGTGTTTTTCCGAGAGGGGAGGACCTAAGCTTTAATTTAGATATAAAATTATCGGCCTCCCTTGAAAACTTGAAAAGTTATTCCCAACCTTAGAAATGTTTCTTTCGTAACAGTGTACAGTGCTGTATTGTTTTTTGTGAAACCGCATGCAAGTTGACCGTATTTTACAGGGGGCTAAGTGTCCATGGAGGCCGTTTAAGGTATGAAGACATTATCCAAATTCAAAGATTTTGTGTTTTTCCGAGAGGTGTGAACCTAAGCTTTAATTTAGATATGAATTTACTCTGCCTCCCTTACAAACTTGAACCGTTATTCCCAACCTTAGAAATGTTTCTTTCGTAACAGTGTACAGTGCTGTATTGTTTTCTGTGAAACCGCATGCAAGTTGACCGTATTTTACAGGGGGGGCTAAGTGTCCATGGAGGCCGTTTAAGGTATGAAGACATTATCCAAATTCAAAGATTTGTGTGTTTTTCCGAGAGGGGAGAACCTAAGCTTTAATTTAGATATGAATGTTATCTGCCTCCTTAAAAACTTTAAAGGTTATTCCCAACCTTAGAAATGTTTCTTTCGTAACAGTGTACAGTGCTGTATTGTTTACATAGAAACAGCATGCAAGTTGACCGTATTTTACAGGTGGCTAAGTGTCCATGGAGACCGTTTAAGGTATGAAGACATTATCCAAATTCAAAGATTTTGTGTTTTTCCGAGAGGGGAGAACCTAAGCTTTAATTTAGATATAAATTTATCGGCCTCCCTTGAAAACTTGAAAAGTTATTCCCAACCTTAGAAATGTTTCTTTCGTAACAGTGTACAGTGCTGTATTGTTTTCTGTGAAACCGCATGCAAGTTGACCGTATTTTACAGGGGGCTAAGTGTCCATGGAGGCCGTTTAAGGTATGAAGACATTATCCAAATTCAAAGATTTTGTGTTTTTCCGAGAGGGGAGAACCTAAGCTTTAATTTAGATATGAATTTTATCTGCCTCCCTTAAAAACTTTAAAAGTTATTCCCAACCTTAGAAATGTTTCTTTCGTAACAGTGTACAGTGCTGTATTGTTTTCTGTGAAACCGCATGCAAGTTGACCGTATTTTACAGGGGGCTAAGTGTCCATGGAGGCCGTTTAAGGTATGAAGACATTATCCAAATTCAAAGATTTGTGTGTTTTTCCGAGAGGGGAGAACCTAAGCTTTAATTTAGATATGAATGTTATCTGCCTCCCTTAAAAACTTTAAAAGTTATTCCCAACCTTAGAAATGTTTCTTTCGTAACAGTGTACAGTGCTGTATTGTTTTCTGTGAAACCGCATGCAAGTTGACCGTATTTTACAGGGGCTAAGTGTCCATGGAGACCGTTTAAGGTATGAAGACATTATCCAAATTCAAAGATTTGTGTGTTTTTCCGAGAGGGGAGAACCTAAGCTTTAATTTAGATATAAATTTATCGGCCTCCCTTGAAAACTTGAAAAGTTATTCCCAACCTTAGAAATGTTTCTTTCGTAACAGTGTACAGTGCTGTATTGTTTTCTGTGAAACCGCATGCAAGTTGACCGTATTTTACAGGGGGCTAAGTGTCCATGGAGGCCGTTTAAGGTATGAAGACATTATCCAAATTCAAAGATTTTGTGTTTTTCAGAGAGGGGAGAACCTAAGCTTTAATTTAGATATGAATTTTATCTGCCTCCCTTAAAAACTTGAAAAGTTATTCCCAACCTTAGAAATGTTTCTTTCGTAACAGTGTACAGTGCTGTATTGTTTTCTGTGAAACCGCATGCAAGTTGACCGTATTTTACAGGGGCTAAGTGTCCATGGAGGCCGTTTAAGGTATGAAGACATTATCCAAATTCAAAGATTTTGTGTTTTTCCGAGAGGGGAGAACCTAAGCTTTAATTTAGATATCAATGTTATCTGCCTCCCTTAAAAACTTGAAAAGTTATTCCCAACCTTAGAAATGTTTCTTTCGTAACAGTGTACAGTGCTGTATTGTTTTCTGTGAAACCGCATGCAAGTTGACCGTATTTTACAGGGGGCTAAGTGTCCATGGAGGCCGTTTAAGGTATGAAGACATTATCCAAATTCAAAGATTTTGTGTTTTTCCGAGAGGGGAGAACCTAAGCTTTAATTTAGATATCAATTTTATCTGCCTCCCTTAAAAATTTGAAAAGTTATTCCCAACCTTAGAAATGTTTCTTTCGTAACAGTGTACAGTGCTGTATTGTTTTCTGTGAAACCGCATGCAAGTTGACCGTATTTTACAGGGGGCTAAGTGTCCATGGAGGCCGTTTAAGGTATGAAGACATTATCCAAATTCAAAGATTTTGTGTTTTTCCGAGAGGGGAGAACCTAAGCTTTAATTTAGATATAAATTTATCGGCCTCACTTGAAAACTTGAAAAGTTATTCCCAACCTTAGAAATGTTTCTTTCGTAACAGTGTACAGTGCTGTATTGTTTTCTGTGAAACCGCATGCAAGTTGACCGTATTTTACAGGGGCTAAGTGTCCATGGAGGCCGTTTAAGGTATGAAGACATTATCCAAATTCAAAGATTTTGTGTTTTTCCGAGAGGGGAGAACCTAAGCTTTAATTTAGATATAAATTATCGGCCTCCCTTGAAAACTTGAAAAGTTATTCCCAACCTTAGAAATGTTTCTTTCGTAACAGTGTACAGTGCTGTATTGTTTTCTGTGAAACCGCATGCAAGTTGACCGTATTTTACAGGGGCTAAGTGTCCATGGAGGCCGTTTAAGGTATGAAGACATTATCCAAATTCAAAGATTTTGTGTTTTTCCGAGAGGGGAGAACCTAAGCTTTAATTTAGATATGAATTTTATCTGCCTCCCTTAAAAACTTGAAAAGTTATTCCCAACCTTAGAAATGTTTCTTTCGTAACAGTGTACAGTGCTGTATTGTTTTCTGTAAACCGCATGCAAGTTGACCGTATTTTACAGGGGGCTAAGTGTCTATGGAGGCCGTTTAAGGTATGAAGACATTATCCAAATTCAAAGATTTTGTGTTTTTCCGAGAGGGAGAACCTAAGCTTTAATTTAGATATAAATTTATCGGCCTCCCTTGAAAACTTGAAAAGTTATTCCCAACCTTAGAAATGTTTCTTTCGTAACAGTGTACAGTGCTGTATTGTTTTCTGTGAAACCGCATGCAAGTTGACCGTATTTTACAGGGGCTAAGTGTCCATGGAGGCCGTTTAAGGTATGAAGACATTATCCAAATTCAAAGATTTTGTGTTTTTCCGAGAGGGGAGAACCTAAGCTTTAATTTAGATATGAATTTTATCTGCCTCCCTTTAAAACTTTAAAAGTTATTCCCAACCTTAGAAATGTTTCTTTCGTAACAGTGTACAGTGCTGTATTGTTTTCTGTGAAACCGCATGCAAGTTGACCGTATTTTACAGGTGGCTAAGTGTCCATGGAGACCGTTTAAGGTATGAAGACATTATCCAAATTCAAAGATTTTGTGTTTTTCCGAGAGGGGAGAACCTAAGCTTTAATTTAGATATAAATTTATCGGCCTCCCTTGAAAACTTGAAAAGTTATTCCCAACCTTAGAAATGTTTCTTTCGTAACAGTGTACAGTGCTGTATTGTTTTCTGTGAAACCGCATGCAAGTTGACCGTATTTTACAGGGGCTAAGTGTCCATGGAGGCCGTTTAAGGTATGAAGACATTATCCAAATTCAAAGATTTTGTGTTTTTCCGAGAGGGGAGAACCTAAGCTTTAATTTAGATATGAATTTTATCTGCCTCCCTTAAAAACTTGAAAAGTTATTCCCAACCTTAGAAATGTTTCTTTCGTAACAGTGTACAGTGCTGTATTGTTTTCTGTGAAACCGCATGCAAGTTGACCGTATTTTACAGGGGCTAAGTGTCCATGGAGACCGTTTAAGGTATGAAGACATTATCCAAATTCAAAGATTTGTGTGTTTTTCCGAGAGGGGAGAACCTAAGCTTTAATTTAGATATAAATGTATCGGCCTTCCTTGAAAACTTGAAAAGTTATTCCCAACCTTAGAAATGTTTCTTTCGTAACAGTCAACAGTGATGTATTGTTTTCTGTGAAACCGCATGCAAGTTGACCGTATTTTACAGGGGCTAAGTGTCCATGGAGGCCGTTTAAGGTATGAAGACATTATCCAAATTCAAAGATTTTGTGTTTTTCAGAGAGGGGAGAACCTAAGCTTTAATTTAGATATGAATTTTATCTGCCTCCCTTAAAAACTTGAAAAGTTATTCCCAACCTTAGAAATGTTTCTTTCGTAACAGTGTACAGTGCTGTATTGTTTTCTGTGAAACCGCATGCAAGTTGACCGTATTTTACAGGGGGCTAAGTGTCCATGGACACCGTTTAAGGTATGAAGACATTATCCAAATTCAAAGATTTGTGTGTTTTTCCGAGAGGGGAGAACCTAAGCTTTAATTTAGATATGAATGTTATCTGCCTCCCTTAAAAACTTTAAAAGTTATTCCCAACCTTAGAAATGTTTCTTTCGTAACAGTGTACAGTGCTGTATTGTTTTCTGTGAAACCGCATGCAAGTTGACCGTATTTTACAGGGGGCTAAGTGTCCATGGAGACCGTTTAAGGTATGAAGACATTATCCAAATTCAAAGATTTGTGTGTTTTTCCGAGAGGGGAGAACCTAAGCTTTAATTTAGATATAAATTTATCGGCCTCCCTTGAAAACTTGAAAAGTTATTCCCAACCTTAGAAATGTTTCTTTCGTAACAGTGTACAGTGCTGTATTGTTTTCTGTGAAACCGCATGCAAGTTGACCGTATTTTACAGGGGGCTAAGTGTCCATGGAGGCCGTTTAAGGTATGAAGACATTATCCAAATTCAAAGATTTTGTGTTTTTCCGAGAGGGGAGAACCTAAGCTTTAATTTAGATATAAATTTATCGGCCTCCTTGAAAACTTGAAAAGTTATTCCCAACCTTAGAAATGTTTCTTTCGTAACAGTGTACAGTGCTGTATTGTTTTCTGTGAAACCGCATGCAAGTTGACCGTATTTTACAGGGGGCTAAGTGTCCATGGAGGCCGTTTAAGGTATGAAGACATTATCCAAATTCAAAGATTTTGTGTTTTTCCGAGAGGGGAGAACCTAAGCTTTAATTTAGATATAAAATTATCGGCCTCCCTTGAAAACTTTAAAAGTTATTCCCAACCTTAGAAATGTTTCTTTTGTAACAGTGTACAGTGCTGTATTGTTTTCTGTGAAACCGCATGCAAGTTGACCGTATTTTACAGGGGGCTAAGTGTCCATGGAGGCCGTTTAAGGTATGAAGACATTATCCAAATTCAAAGATTTTGTGTTTTTCCGAGAGGGGAGAACCTAAGCTTTAATTTAGATATCAATTTTATCTGCCTCCCTTAAAAACTTGAAAAGTTATTCCCAACCTTAGAAATGTTTCTTTCGTAACAGTGTACAGTGCTGTATTGTTTTCTGTGAAACCGCATGCAAGTTGACCGTATTTTACAGGGGGCTAAGTGTCCATGGAGACCGTTTAAGGTATGAAGACATTATCCAAATTCAAAGATTTTGTGTTTTTCCGAGAGGGGAGAACCTAAGCTTTAATTTAGATATAAATTTATCGGCCTCCCTTGAAAACTTGAAAAGTTATTCCCAACCTTAGAAATGTTTTTTTCGTAACAGTGTACAGTGCTGTATTGTTTTCTGTGAAACCGCATGCAAGTTGACCGTATTTTACAGGGGGCTAAGTGTCCATGGAGGCCGTTTAAGGTATGAAGACATTATCCAAATTCAAAGATTTTGTTGGGAGAACCTAAGCTTTAATTTAGATATCAATTTTATCTGCCTCCCTTTAAAACTTGAAAAGTTATTCCCAACCTTAGAAATGTTTCTTTCGTAACAGTGTACAGTGCTGTATTGTTTTCTGTGAAACCGCATGCAAGTTGACCGTATTTTACAGGGGGCTAAGTGTCCATGGAGACCGTTTAAGGTATGAAGACATTATCCAAATTCAAAGATTTTGTGTTTTTCCGAGAGGGGAGAACCTAAGCTTTAATTTAGATATAAATGTATCGGCCTCCCTTGAAAACTTGAAAAGTTATTCCCAACCTTAGAAATGTTTCTTTCGTAACAGTGTACAGTGCTGTATTGTTTTCTGTGAAACCGCATGCAAGTTGACCGTATTTTACAGGGGGCTAAGTGTCCATGGAGGCCGTTTAAGGTATGAAGACATTATCCAAATTCAAAGATTTTGTGTTTTTCCGAGAGGGGAGAACCTAAGCTTTAATTTAGATATGAATTTTATCTGCCTCCCTTAAAAACTTTAAAAGTTATTCCCAACCTTAGAAATGTTTCTTTTGTAACAGTGTACAGTGCTGTATTGTTTTCTGTGAAACCGCATGCAAGTTGACCGTATTTTACAGGGGGCTAAGTGTCCATGGAGGCCGTTTAAGGTATGAAGACATTATCCAAATTCAAAGATTTTGTGTTTTTCCGAGAGGGGAGAACCTAAGCTTTAATTTAGATATAAATTTATCGGCCTTCCTTGAAAACTTGAAAAGTTATTCCCAACCTTAGAAATGTTTCTTTCGTAACAGTGTACAGTGCTGTATTGTTTTCTGTGAAACCGCATGCAAGTTGACCGTTGTCCATGGAGGCCGTTTAAGGTATGAAGACATTATCCAAATTCAAAGATTTGTGTGTTTTTCCGAGAGGGAGAACCTAAGCTTTAATTTAGATATATCAATTTTATCTGCCTCCTTTAAAACTTGAAAAGTTATTCCCAACCTTAGAAATGTTTCTTTCGTAACAGTGTACAGTGCTGTATTGTTTTCTGTGAAACCGCATGCAAGTTGACCGTATTTTACAGGGGCTAAGTGTCCATGGAGGCCGTTTAAGGTATGAAGACATTATCCAAATTCAAAGATTTTGTGTTTTTCCGAGAGGGGAGAACCTAAGCTTTAATTTAGATATCAATTTTATCTGCCTCTCCTTAAAAACTTGAAAAGTTATTCCCAACCTTAGAAATGTTTCTTTCGTAACAGTGTACAGTGCTGTATTGTTTTCTGTGAAACCGCATGCAAGTTGACCGTATTTTACAGGGGGCTAAGTGTCCATGGAGGCCTTTTAAGGTATGAAGACATTATCCAAATTCAAAGATTTTGTGTTTTTCCGAGAGGGGAGAACCTAAGCTTTAATTTAGATATAAATTTTATCTGCCTCCCTTAAAAACTTGAAAAGTTATTCCCAACCTTAGAAATGTTTCTTTCGTAACAGTGTACAGTGCTGTATTGTTTTCTGTGAAACCGCATGCAAGTTGACCGTATTTTACAGGGGGCTAAGTGTCCATGGAGGCCGTTTAAGGTATGAAGACATTATCCAAATTCAAAGATTTGTGTGTTTTTCCGAGAGGGGAGAACCTAAGCTTTAATTTAGATATGAATTTTATCGGCCTCCCTTGAAAACTTGAAAAGTTATTCCCAACCTTAGAAATGTTTCTTTCGTAACAGTGTACAGTGCTGTATTGTTTTCTGTGAAACCGCATGCAAGTTGACCGTATTTTACAGGGGCTAAGTGTCCATGGAGGCCGTTTAAGGTATGAAGACATTATCCAAATTCAAAGATTTTGTGTTTTTCCGAGAGGGGAGAACCTAAGCTTTAATTTAGATATCAATTTTATCTGCCTTGAAAAGTTATTCCCAACCTTAGAAATGTTTCTTTCGTAACAGTGTACAGTGCTGTATTGTTTTCTGTGAAACCGCATGCAAGTTGACCGTATTTTACAGGGGGCTAAGTGTCCATGGAGACCGTTTAAGGTATGAAGACATTATCCAAATTCAAAGATTTGTGTGTTTTTCCGAGAGGGAGAACCTAAGCTTTAATTTAGATATAAATGTTTATCTGCCTCCCTTAAAAACTTGAAAAGTTATTCCCAACCTTAGAAATGTTTCTTTCGTAACAGTGTACAGTGCTGTATTGTTTTCTGTGAAACCGCATGCAAGTTGACCGTATTTTACAGGGGGCTAAGTGTCCATGGAGGCCGTTTAAGGTATGAAGACATTATCCAAATTCAAAGATTTTGTGTTTTTCCGAGAGGGGAGAACCTAAGCTTTAATTTAGATATGAATTTTATCTGCCTACCTTAAAAACTTTAAAAGTTATTCCCAACCTTAGAAATGTTTCTTTCGTAACAGTGTACAGTGCTGTATTGTTTTCTGTGAAACCGCATGCAAGTTGACCGTATTTTACAGGGGCTAAGTGTCCATGGAGGCCGTTTAAGGTAATAAGCCATTATCCAAATTCAAAGATTTATGTGTTTTTCCGAGAGGGGAGACCCTAAGCTTTAATTTAGATATGAATTTTATCGGCCTCCCTTGAAAACTTGAAAAGTTATTCCCAACCTTAGAAATGTTTCTTTCGTAACAGTGTACAGTGCTGTATTGTTTTCTGTGAAACCGCATGCAAGTTGACCGTATTTTACAGGGGGCTAAGTGTCCATGGAGGCCGTTTAAGGTATGAAGACATTATCCAAATTCAAAGATTTTGTGTTTTTCCGAGAGGGGAGGACCTAAGCTTTAATTTAGATATAAATTTATCGGCCTCCCTTGAAAACTTGAAAAGTTATTCCCAACCTTAGAAATGTTTCTTTCGTAACAGTGTACAGTGCTGTATTGTTTTCTGTGAAACCGCATGCAAGTTGACCGTATTTTACAGGGGGCTAAGTGTCCATGGAGGCCGTTTAAGGTATGAAGACATTATCCAAATTCAAAGATTTTGTGTTTTTCCGAGAGGGGAGAACCTAAGCTTTAATTTAGATATCAATTTTATCTGCCTCCCTCTAAAACTTGAAAAGTTATTCCCAACCTTAGAAATGTTTCTTTCGTAACAGTGTACAGTGCTGTATTGTTTTCTGTGAAACCGCATGCAAGTTGACCGTATTTTACAGGGGGCTAAGTGTCCATGGAGGCCGTTTAAGGTATGAAGACATTATCCAAATTCAAAGATTTTGTGTTTTTCCGAGAGGGGAGAACCTAAGCTTTAATTTAGATATCAATTTTATCTGCCTACCTTGAAAACTTGAAAAGTTATTCCCAACCTTAGAAATGTTTCTTTCGTAACAGTGTACAGTGCTGTATTGTTTTCTGTGAAACCGCATGCAAGTTGACCGTATTTTACAGGGGGCTAAGTGTCCATGGAGACCGTTTAAGGTATGAAGACATTATCCAAATTCAAAGATTTGTGTGTTTTTCCGAGAGGGGAGAACCTAAGCTTTAATTTAGATATGAATTTTATCTGCCTTCCTTAAAAACTTGAAAAGTTATTCCCAACCTTAGAAATGTTTCTTTCGTAACAGTGTACAGTGCTGTATTGTTTTCTGTGAAACCGCATGCAAGTTGACCGTATTTTACAGGGGCTAAGTGTCCATGGAGGCCGTTTAAGGTATGAAGACATTATCCAAATTCAAAGATTTTGTGTTTTTCCGAGAGGGGAGAACCTAAGCTTTAATTTAGATATAAATTTTATCTGCCTCCCTTGAAAACTTGAAAAGTTATTCCCAACCTTAGAAATGTTTTTTTTTGTAACACTGTACAGTGCTGTATTGTTTTCTGTGAAACCGCATGCAAGTTGACCGTATTTTACAGGGGCTAAGTGTCCATGGAGGCCGTTTAAGGTATGAAGACATTATCCAAATTCAAAGATTTTGTGTTTTTCCGAGAGGGGAGAACCTAAGCTTTAATTTAGATATCAATTTTATCTGCCTCCCTTAAAAACTTGAAAAGTTATTCCCAACCTTAGAAATGTTTCTTTCGTAACAGTGTACAGTGCTGTATTGTTTTCTGTGAAACCGCATGCAAGTTGACCGTATTTTACAGGGGGCTAAGTGTCCATGGAGGCCGTTTAAGGTATGAAGACATTATCCAAATTCAAAGATTTGTGTTTTTCCGAGAGGGGAGAACCTAAGCTTTAATTTAGATATCAATTTTATCTGCCTCCCTTAAAACTTGAAAAGTTATTCCCAACCTTAGAAATGTTTCTCTTCGTAACAGTGTACAGTGCTGTATTGTTTTCTGTGAAACCGCATGCAAGTTGACCGTATTTTACAGGGGCTAAGTGTCCATGGAGGCCGTTTAAGGTATGAAGACATTATCCAAATTCAAAGATTTTGTGTTTTTCCGAGAGGGGAGAACCTAAGCTTTAATTTAGATATGAATTTTATCTGCCTCCCTTAAAAACTTGAAAAGTTATTCCCAACCTTAGAAATGTTTCTTTCGTAACAGTGTACAGTGCTGTATTGTTTTCTGTGAAACCGCATGCAAGTTGACCGTATTTTACAGGGGGCTAAGTGTCCATGGAGGCCGTTTAAGGTATGAAGACATTATCCAAATTCAAAGATTTGTGTGTTTTTCCGAGAGGGGAGAACCTAAGCTTTAATTTAGATATACATTTATCGGCCTCCCTTGAAAACTTGAAAAGTTATTCCCAACCTTAGAAATGTTTCTTTCGTAACAGTGTACAGTGCTGTATTGTTTTCTGTGAAACCGCATGC
Source organism: Zoroaster sp. YZ-2022 (assembly GCA_029582265.1). Taxonomy (NCBI): domain Eukaryota; kingdom Metazoa; phylum Echinodermata; class Asteroidea; order Forcipulatida; family Zoroasteridae; genus Zoroaster; species Zoroaster sp. YZ-2022. The sequence goes on from JAQQFT010000023.1 coordinate 4,094,488, forward strand.
AAGTTGACCGTATTTTACAGGGGGGTAAGTGTCCATGGAGGCCGTTTAAGGTATGAAGACATTATCCAAATTCAAAGATTTTGTGTTTTTCCGAGAGGGGAGAACCTAAGCTTTAATTTAGATATAAATTTTATCTGCCCCTCTTGAAAACTTGAAAAGTTATTCCCAACCTTAGAAATGTTTCTTTCGTAACAGTGTACAGTGCTGTATTGTTTTCTGTGAAACCGCATGCAAGTTGACCGTATTTTACAGGGGGCTAAGTGTCCATGGAGGCCGTTTAAGGTATGAAGACATTATCCAAATTCAAAGATTTGTGTGTTTTTCCGAGAGGGAGAACCTAAGCTTTAATTTAGATATCAATTTTATCTGCCTCCCTAAAAACTTGAAAAGTTATTCCCAACCTTAGAAATGTTTCTTTCGTAACAGTGTACAGTGCTGTATTGTTTTCTGTGAAACCGCATGCAAGTTGACCGTATTTTACAGGGGGCTAAGTGTCCATGGAGGCCGTTTAAGGTATGAAGACATTATCCAAATTCAAAGATTTTGTGTTTTTCCGAGAGGAGAGAACCTAAGCTTTAATTTAGATATGAATTTTATCTGCCTCCCTTAAAAACTTGAAAAGTTATTCCCAACCTTAGAAATGTTTCTTTCGTAACAGTGTACAGTGCTGTATTGTTTTCTGTGAAACCGCATGCAAGTTGACCGTATTTTACAGGGGGCTAAGTGTCCATGGAGACCGTTTAAGGTATGAAGACATTATCCAAATTCAAAGATTTGTGTGTTTTTCCGAGAGGGGAGAACCTAAGCTTTAATTTAGATATATGAATTTTATCGGCCTCCTTAAAAACTTGAAAAGTTATTCCCAACCTTAGAAATGTTTCTTTCGTAACAGTGTACAGTGCTGTATTGTTTTCTGTGAAACCGCATGCAAGTTGACCGTATTTTACAGGGGGCTAAGTGTCCATGGAGGCCGTTTAAGGTATGAAGACATTATCCAAATTCAAAGATTTTGTGTTTTTCCGAGAGGGGAGAACCTAAGCTTTAATTTAGATATGAATTTTATCTGCCTCCCAAAAACTTGAAAAGTTATTCCCAACCTTAGAAATGTTTCTTTCGTAACAGTGTACAGTGCTGTATTGTTTTCTGTGAAACCGCATGCAAGTTGACCGTATTTTACAGGGGGCTAAGTGTCCATGGAGACCGTTTAAGGTATGAAGACATTATCCAAATTCAAAGATTTGTGTGTTTTTCCGAGAGGGGAGAACCTAAGCTTTAATTTAGATATAAATGTATCGGCCTCCCTTGAAAACTTGAAAAGTTATTCCCAACCTTAGAAATGTTTCTTTCGTAACAGTGTACAGTGCTGTATTGTTTTCTGTGAAACCGCATGCAAGTTGACCGTATTTTACAGGGGGCTAAGTGTCCATGGAGGCCGTTTAAGGTATGAAGACATTATCCAAATTCAAAGATTTTGTGTTTTTCCGAGAGGGGAGAACCTAAGCTTTAATTTAGATATAAATTTATCGGCCTCCCTTGAAAACTTGAAAAGTTATTCCCAACCTTAGAAATGTTTCTTTCGTAACAGTGTACAGTGCTGTATTGTTTTCTGTGAAACCGCATGCAAGTTGACCGTATTTTACAGGGGGCTAAGTGTCCATGGAGACCGTTTAAGGTATGAAGACATTATCCAAATTCAAAGATTGTGTGTTTTTCCGAGAGGGGAGAACCTAAGCTTTAATTTAGATATGAATTTTATCTGCCTCCCTTAAAAACTTGAAAAGTTATTCCCAACCTTAGAAATGTTTCTTTCGTAACAGTGTACAGTGCTGTATTGTTTTCTGTGAAACCGCATGCAAGTTGACCGTATTTTACAGGGCGCTAAGTGTCCATGGAGGCCGTTTAAGGTATGAAGACATTATCCAAATTCAAAGATTTTGTGTTTTTCCGAGAGGGGAGAACCTAAGCTTTAATTTAGATATGAATTTTATCTGCCTCCCTTAAAAACTTTAAAAGTTATTCCCAACCTTAGAAATGTTTCTTTCGTAACAGTGTACAGTGCTGTATTGTTTTCTGTGAAACCGCATGCAAGTTGACCGTATTTTACAGGGGGCTAAGTGTCCATGGAGACCGTTTAAGGTATGAAGACATTATCCAAATTCAAAGATTTGTGTGTTTTTCCGAGAGGGGAGAACCTAAGCTTTAATTTAGATATAAATGTATCGGCCTCCCTTGAAAACTTGAAAAGTTATTCCCAACCTTAGAAATGTTTCTTTCGTAACAGTGTACAGTGCTGTATTGTTTTCTGTGAAACCGCATGCAAGTTGACCGTATTTTACAGGGGCCTAAGTGTCCATGGAGGCCGTTTAAGGTATGAAGACATTATCCAAATTCAAAGATTTGTGTGTTTTTCCGAGAGGGGAGAACCTAAGCTTTAATTTAGATATAAATTTATCGGCCTCCCTTGAAAACTTGAAAAGTTATTCCCAACCTTAGAAATGTTTCTTTCGTAACAGTGTACAGTGCTGTATTGTTTTCTGTGAAACCGCATGCAAGTTGACCGTATTTTACAGGGGGCTAAGTGTCCATGGAGGCCGTTTAAGGTATGAAGACATTATCCAAATTCAAAGATTTTGTGTTTTTCCGAGAGGGGAGAACCTAAGCTTTAATTTAGATATCAATTTTATCTGCCTCCCTGAAAAACTTGAAAAGTTATTCCCAACCTTAGAAATGTTTCTTTCGTAACAGTGTACAGTGCTGTATTGTTTTCTGTGAAACCGCATGCAAGTTGACCGTATTTTACAGGGGCCCAAGTGTCCATGGAGGCCGTTTAAGGTATGAAGACATTATCCAAATTCAAAGATTTTGTGTTTTTCCGAGAGGGGAGAACCTAAGCTTTAATTTAGATATCAATTTTATCTGCCTCCCTTAAAAACTTGAAAAGTTATTCCCAACCTTAGAAATGTTTCTTTCGTAACAGTGTACAGTGCTGTATTGTTTTCTGTGAAACCGCATGCAAGTTGACCGTATTTTACAGGGGGCTAAGTGTCCATGGAGACCGTTTAAGGTATGAAGACATTATCCAAATTCAAAGATGTTGTGTTTTTCCGAGATGGGAGAACCTAAGCTTTAATTTAGATATAAATTTATCGGCCTCCCTTGAAAACTTGAAAAGTTATTCCCAACCTTAGAAATGTTTCTTTCGTAACAGTGTACAGTGCTGTATTGTTTTCTGTGAAACCGCATGCAAGTTGACCGTATTTTACAGGGGCTAAGTGTCCATGGAGGCCGTTTAAGGTATGAAGACATTATCCAAATTCAAAGATTTTGTGTTTTTCCGAGAGGGGAGAACCTAAGCTTTAATTTAGATATGAATTTTATCTGCCTCCCTTAAAAACTTAAAAGTTATTCCCAACCTTAGAAATGTTTCTTTCGTAACAGTGTACAGTGCTGTATTGTTTTCTGTGAAACCGCATGCAAGTTGACCGTATTTTACAGGGGGCTAAGTGTCCATGGAGGCCGTTTAAGGTATGAAGACATTATCCAAATTCAAAGATTTTGTGTTTTTCCGAGAGGGGAGAACCTAAGCTTTAATTTAGATATCAATTTTATCTGCCTCCCTTAAAAACTTGAAAAGTTATTCCCAACCTTAGAAATGTTTCTTTCGTAACAGTGTACAGTGCTGTATTGTTTTCTGTGAAACCGCATGCAAGTTGACCGTATTTTACAGGGGCTAAGTGTCCATGGAGGCCGTTTAAGGTATGAAGACATTATCCAAATTCAAAGATTTTGTGTTTTTCCGAGAGGGGAGAACCTAAGCTTTAATTTAGATATGAATTTTATCTGCCTCCCTTAAAAACTTGAAAAGTTATTCCCAACCTTAGAAATGTTTCTTTCGTAACAGTGTACAGTGCTGTATTGTTTTCTGTGAAACCGCATGCAAGTTGACCGTATTTTACAGGGGGCTAAGTGTCCATGGAGACCGTTTAAGGTATGAAGACATTATCCAAATTCAAAGATTTGTGTGTTTTTCCGAGAGGGGAGAACCTAAGCTTTAATTTAGATATGAATTTTATCTGCCTCCCTTGAAAACTTGAAAAGTTATTCCCAACCTTAGAAATGTTTCTTTCGTAACAGTGTACAGTGCTGTATTGTTTTCTGTGAAACCGCATGCAAGTTGACCGTATTTTACAGGGGGCTAAGTGTCCATGGAGGCCGTTTAAGGTATGAAGACATTATCCAAATTCAAAGATTTTGTGTTTTTCCGAGAGGGGAGAACCTAAGCTTTAATTTAGATATGAATTTTATCTGCCTCCCTTAAAAACTTTAAAAGTTATTCCCAACCTTAGAAATGTTTCTTTCGTAACAGTGTACAGTGCTGTATTGTTTTCTGTGAAACCGCATGCAAGTTGACCGTATTTTACAGGGGCTAAGTGTCCATGGAGGCCGTTTAAGGTATGAAGACATTATCCAAATTCAAAGATTTGTGTGTTTTTCCGAGAGGGGAGAACCTAAGCTTAAATTTAGATATAAATTTTATCGGCCTCCCTTGAAAACTTGAAAAGTTATTCCCAACCTTAGAAATGTTTCTTTCGTAACAGTGTACAGTGCTGTATTGTTTTCTGTGAAACCGCATGCAAGTTGACCGTATTTTACAGGGGGCTAAGTGTCCATGGAGGCCGTTTAAGGTATGAAGACATTATCCAAATTCAAAGATTTTGTGTTTTTCCGAGAGGGAGAACCTAAGCTTTAATTTAGATATCAATTTTATCTGCCTCCCTTAAAACTTGAAAAGTTATTCCCAACCTTAGAAATGTTTCTTTCGTAACAGTGTACAGTGCTGTATTGTTTTCTGTGAAACCGCATGCAAGTTGACCGTATTTTACAGGGGCTAAGTGTCCATGGAGGCCGTTTAAGGTATGAAGACATTATCCAAATTCAAAGATTTTGTGTTTTTCCGAGAGGGGAGAACCTAAGCTTTAATTTAGATATCAATTTTATCTGCCTCCCTTAAAAACTTGAAAAGTTATTCCCAACCTTAGAAATGTTTCTTTCGTAACAGTGTACAGTGCTGTATTGTTTTCTGTGAAACCGCATGCAAGTTGACCGTATTTTACAGGGGGCTAAGTGTCCATGGAGACCGTTTAAGGTATGAAGACATTATCCAAATTCAAAGATTTGTGTGTTTTTCCGAGAGGGGAGAACCTAAGCTTTAATTTAGATATAAATGTATCGGCCTCCCTTGAAAACTTGAAAAGTTATTCCCAACCTTAGAAATGTTTCTTTCGTAACAGTGTACAGTGCTGTATTGTTTTCTGTGAAACCGCATGCAAGTTGACCGTATTTTACAGGGGCTAAGTGTCCATGGAGGCCGTTTAAGGTATGAAGACATTATCCAAATTCAAAGATTTTGTGTTTTTCCGAGAGGGGAGAACCTAAGCTTTAATTTAGATATGAATTTTATCTGCCTCCCTTAAAAACTTGAAAAGTTATTCCCAACCTTAGAAATGTTTCTTTCGTAACAGTGTACAGTGCTGTATTGTTTTCTGTGAAACCGCATGCAAGTTGACCGTATTTTACAGGGGGCTAAGTGTCCATGGAGGCCGTTTAAGGTATGAAGACATTATCCAAATTCAAAGATTTTGTGTTTTTCCGAGAGGGGAGAACCTAAGCTTTAATTTAGATATGAATTTTATCTGCCTCCCTTAAACACTTTAAAAGTTATTCCCAACCTTAGAAATGTTTCTTTCGTAACAGTGTACAGTGCTGTATTGTTTTCTGTGAAACCGCATGCAAGTTGACCGTATTTTACAGGGGGCTAAGTGTCCATGGAGACCGTTTAAGGTATGAAGACATTATCCAAATTCAAAGATTTGTGTGTTTTTCCGAGAGGGGAGAACCTAAGCTTTAATTTAGATATCAATTTTATCGGCCTCCCTTAAAAACTTGAAAAGTTATTCCCAACCTTAGAAATGTTTCTTTCGTAACAGTGTACAGTGCTGTATTGTTTTCTGTGAAACCGCATGCAAGTTGACCGTATTTTACAGGGGGCTAAGTGTCCATGGAGGCCGTTTAAGGTATGAAGACATTATCCAAATTCAAAGATTTGTGTGTTTTTCCGAGAGGGGAGAACCTAAGCTTTAATTTAGATATGAATTTTATCTGCCTCCCTTAAAAACTTTAAAAGTTATTCCCAACCTTAGAAATGTTTCTTTCGTAACAGTGTACAGTGCTGTATTGTTTTCTGTGAAACCGCATGCAAGTTGACCGTATTTTACAGGGGGCTAAGTGTCCATGGAGGCCGTTTAAGGTATGAAGACATTATCCAAATTCAAAGATTGTGTGTTTTTCCGAGAGGGGAGAACCTAAGCTTTAATTTAGATATAAATTTATCGGCCTCCCTTGAAAACTTGAAAAGTTATTCCCAACCTTAGAAATGTTTCTTTCGTAACAGTGTACAGTGCTGTATTGTTTTCTGTGAAACCGCATGCAAGTTGACCGTATTTTACAGGGGGCTAAGTGTCCATGGAGGCCGTTTAAGGTATGAAGACATTATCCAAATTCAAAGATTTTGTGTTTTTCCGAGAGGGGAGAACCTAAGCTTTAATTTAGATATGAATTTTATCTGCCTCCCTTAAAAACTTTAAAAGTTATTCCCAACCTTAGAAATGTTTCTTTCGTAACAGTGTACAGTGCTGTATTGTTTTCTGTGAAACCGCATGCAAGTTGACCGTATTTTACAGGGGGCTAAGTGTCCATGGAGGCCGTTTAAGGTATGAAGACATTATCCAAATTCAAAGATTTGTGTGTTTTTCCGAGAGGGGAGAACCTAAGCTTTAATTTAGATATACATCTATCGGCCTCCCTTGAAAACTTGAAAAGTTATTCCCAACCTTAGAAATGTTTCTTTCGTAACAGTGTACAGTGCTGTATTGTTTTCTGTGAAACCGCATGCAAGTTGACCGTATTTTACAGGGGGCTAAGTGTCCATGGAGGCCGTTTAAGGTATGAAGACATTATCCAAATTCAAAGATTTTGTGTTTTTCCGAGAGGGGAGGACCTAAGCTTTAATTTAGATATCAATTTTATCTGCCTCCCTTAAAAACTTGAAAAGTTATTCCCAACCTTAGAAATGTTTCTTTCGTAACAGTGTACAGTGCTGTATTGTTTTCTGTGAAACCGCATGCAAGTTGACCGTATTTTACAGGGGGCTAAGTGTCCATGGAGGCCGTTTAAGGTATGAAGACATTATCCAAATTCAAAGATTTTGTGTTTTTCCGAGAGGGGAGAACCTAAGCTTTAATTTAGATATCAATTTTATCTGCCTCCCTTAAAAACTTGAAAAGTTATTCCCAACCTTAGAAATGTTTCTTTCGTAACAGTGTACAGTGCTGTATTGTTTTCTGTGAAACCGCATGCAAGTTGACCGTATTTTACAGGGGCTAAGTGTCCATGGAGGCCGTTTAAGGTATGAAGACATTATCCAAATTCAAAGATTTTGTGTTTTTCCGAGAGAGGAGAACCTAAGATTTAATTTATATATAAATTTTATCTGCCTCATTAAAAACTTGAAAAGTTATTCCCAACCTTAGAAATGTTTCTTTTGTAACAGTGTACAGTGCTGTATTGTTTTCTGTGAAACCGCATGCAAGTTGACCGTATTTTACAGGGGGCTAAATGTCCATGGAGGCCGTTTAAGGTATGAAGACATTATCCAAATTCAAAGATTTTGTGTTTTTCCGAGAGGGGAGAACCTAAGCTTTAATTTAGATATCAATTTTATCTGCCTACCGTAAAAACTTGAAAAGTTATTCCCAACCTTAGAAATGTTTCTTTCGTAACAGTGTACAGTGCTGTATTGTTTTCTGTGAAACCGCATGCAAGTTGACCGTATTTTACAGGGGGCTAAGTGTCCATGGAGGCCGTTTAAGGTATGAAGACATTATCCAAATTCAAAGATTTTGTGTTTTTCCGAGAGGGGAGGACATAAGCTTTAATTTAGATATAAATTTATCGGCCTCCCTTGAAAACTTGAAAAGTTATTCCCAACCTTAGAAATGTTTCTTTCGTAACAGTGTACAGTGCTGTATTGTTTTCTGTGAAACCGCATGCAAGTTGACCGTATTTTACAGGGGGCTAAGTGTCCATGGAGACCGTTTAAGGTATGAAGACATTATCCAAATTCAAAGATTTGTGTGTTTTTCCGAGAGGGGAGAACCTAAGCTTTAATTTAGATATGAATTTTATCTGCCTCCCTTAAAAACTTTAAAAGTTATTCCCAACCTTAGAAATGTTTCTTTCGTAACAGTGTACAGTGCTGTATTGTTTTCTGTGAAACCGCATGCAAGTTGACCGTATTTTACAGGGGGCTAAGTGTCCATGGAGGCCGTTTAAGGTATGAAGACATTATCCAAATTCAAAGATTTTGTGTTTTTCCGAGAGGGGAGAACCTAAGCTTTAATTTAGATATGAATTTTATCGGCCTCCCTTTAAAACTTGAAAAGTTATTCCCAACCTTAGAAATGTTTCTTTCGTAACAGTGTACAGTGCTGTATTGTTTTCTGTGAAACCGCATGCAAGTTGACCGTATTTTACAGGGGCTAAGTGTCCATGGAGGCCGTTTAAGGTATGAAGACATTATCCAAATTCAAAGATTTGTGTTTTTCCGAGAGGGGAGAACCTAAGCTTTAATTTAGATATCAATTTTATCTGCCTCCCTTAAAGTTATTCCCAACCTTAGAAATGTTTCTTTCGTAACAGTGTACAGTGCTGTATTGTTTTCTGTGAAACCGCATGCAAGTTGACCGTATTTTACAGGGGGCTAAGTGTCCATGGAGGCCGTTTAAGGTATGAAGACATTATCCAAATTCAAAGAGTTGGTGTTTTTCCGTGAGGGAGAACCTAAGCTTTAATTTAGATATAAATTTATCTGCCTCCTTGAAAACTTGAAAAGTTATTCCCAACCTTAGAAATGTTTCTTTCGTAACAGTGTACAGTGCTGTATTGTTTTCTGTGAAACCGCATGCAAGTTGACCGTATTTTACAGGGGGCTAAGTGTCCATGGAGGCCGTTTAAGGTATGAAGACATTATCCAAATTCAAAGATTTTGTGTTTTTCCGAGAGGGAGAACCTAAGCTTTAATTTAGATATCAATTTTATCTGCCTCCTTAAAAACTTGAAAAGTTATTCCCAACCTTAGAAATGTTTCTTTCTGTAACAGTGTACAGTGCTGTATTGTTTTCTGTGAAACCGCATGCAAGTTGACCGTATTTTACAGGGGGCTATGTCCATGGAGGCCGTTTAAGGTATGAAGACATTATCCAAATTCAAAGATTTTGTGTTTTTCCGAGAGGGAGAACCTAAGCTTTAATTTAGATATAAATTTATCGGCCTCCTTGAAAACTTGAAAAGTTATTCCCAACCTTAGAAATGTTTCTTTCGTAACAGTGTACAGTGCTGTATTGTTTTCAGAAACCGCATGCAAGTTGACCGTATTTTACAGGGGCTAAGTGTCCATGGAGGCCGTTTAAGGTATGAATACATTATCCAAATTCAAAGATTTTGTGTTTTTCCGAGAGGGGAGAACCTAAGCTTTAATTTAGATATCAATTTATCTGCCTTCCTTAAAAACTGGAAAAGTTGTTCCCAACCTTAGAAATGTTTCTTTCGTAACAGTGTACAGTGCTGTATTGTTTTCTTTGAAATCGCATGCAAGTTGACCGTATTTTACAGGGGGCTAAGTGTCCATGGAGGCCGTTTCAGGTATGAAGACATTATCCAAATTCAAAGATTTGTGTGTTTTTCCGAGAGGGGAGAACCTAAGCTTTAATTTAGATATAAATTTATCGGCCTCCCTTGAAAACTTGAAAAGTTATTCCCAACCTTAGAAATGTTTCTTTCGTAACAGTGTACAGTGCTGTATTGTTTTCTGTGAAACCGCATGCAAGTTGACCGTATTTTACAGGGGTCTAAGTGTCCATGGAGGCCGATAAAGGTATGAAGAAAATATCCAAATTCAAAGATTTTGTGTTTTTCCGAGAGGGGAGAACCTAAGCTTTAATTTAGATATGAATTTATCTGCCTCCTTGAAAACTTGAAAAGTTATTCCCAACCTTAGAAATGTTTTTTCTGTAACAGTGTACAGTGCTGTATTGTTTTCGTGAAACCGCATGCAAGTTGACCGTATTTAGGGGGTTTTTATGG
>JAQQFT010000023.1:4105187-4122687 GCA_029582265.1 Zoroaster sp. YZ-2022
GGGGGAAAAAAAGGGCACCCCGCTTTTTAAAACCGACTGATGACCGAAACCAGGCTTTTGGGTGGCCTTAGAAACTATTTTTTTTCAAATGCCAAATTTGGAAAAGTCTCCTATAGTCAAACGGGAAATGATTTCATTTTTTAAAAGTAACAATTTCAAAAAAATTGTTTCTAGTGGTTCCCCTTTCATCAGTTTTCCCTATAAAGTAAGCCATTTTTTTTTAAAAGTTTGAAATTATTTTCTATACCTTTTTTAAAAGGGAAAGGTACATCAGATTTTTAAAATTTAAAAAATTTTTTTAAAAACCTTAGTGTAAAATTTTAATATATCAACCATCCTGAAATCTTATGGAAATACGGTTGTTTTTTCCAATTTTAAAAAACCCGGATGCGATTTTTTGTAAAACATAAAAACAAAAAAAATTGTAGAGTTTTTTTTTTTTTTTCAAAATTTTTGATGAAACAGGTTGATTTGGGGGAAAACTTGAAAACTAAAAGGTTAAAAAAAACATAATGAGTGCCAGGGGAGGGTTTAGTGCAGGTTTGTGTTCTGATGGGGTCGTGAATTGGGTTAACCCAACATGAGGGGTGTGTGTCCATAAAGACATTTTACCATAATTCTTTCCCACCCAGGGGTAAAGGGGTCCTGTGAGGGCAGATTGGTTATTTTTTTAAAACCCTATGTGCGTAATGGCAATGAGTTTTCCCCCCAGGGCTGAGATGGCGGAGATTTGGCCTGATGAGCGGGGTTAATATAATCCCCTTGAGCACCAGTTTGGGGATTGTGCTATATAAGCCCATTATTGTGTTGAGGCTGGAACAGCCTTTTTTTCTTTTATTTTTTTAATTTTTTATTATTTTATTTTTTTTTACCCCCAAACCCCCATTGACTTAAATGTGACTTTTTTTGCAAATTTTCTTTAAATCATCAAAGTATATAAATCATATACCTTTAAACTTTGTCTTGACTTGTTCTAAATTTTTGACTAGGATTTTAATTAAAAGTTATATCACATGAATAATTAATTAGGCAATTTAAAGACAAAAGCGAAAAGTATACACCGGTCATCAAACTTTTTCTTTAAACATTTGTGGGTACTGTGTGCCTTTTTGGGCCTGCAATTTTTGGACGCATCATGACATCTTTTTATAGCGCTTTTTTCTGTGTCAAAAAATCACTGAAAAAGTTGATGTGACCAAAGTATTTTCTTTTTTGGGAATTCTCCATTTTCTTTTACAAAACACAAAGATATGACTGGTTATTTGAGTCCAAAATCGACTTTTCAAATTAATAATAATTCCATATAGTAACACCCTTGGTTGTTTTTTTAAATAAAAGGAAGTCGCCCTTTCCCTTTCGTTTCTTTTTGATAATTATAATAGTCCATTACATTGGGCGGGATAAAAAGGGGTGATATTTTTTCAAGTAGCATACATTTCTAGCAAAAGGAAAAATTTGAAAAGGGCGGACATTTTGGTTAAGCCCCATTGTTTTCGACATGAAAATGACAAATACCGTTAGGTTAAGTGAAATTGGGAACAACCATAGCACTAGAAAGTAGCAGGACCGTCGGGATTTTGAAAACTAAACCCATTCATACCCAATCTTTAAAACCCCGGGAAGGGCTTGGTTGGTTATAGGAATTCATAAATTTCCCTATTTCAAATTTACTAAAAAAATTTTTTTTTTTTTTTTCTAAAAAACTTCATTTTGTGCAAAAATTCGAGAGGACCTTTTTTTGTACCCATTGGGATGTAGACCATCAATCCCATAAAAAAATTGGTGTAAAGATTTTAAAAGGGACGATCCACGATCAGAGCAGACTTTCTACAAACGGGATGGAAGCCTTTTTAAAAATGAACACAGGACTAAAAACGGGCTCTTTTGCAGCAACCAAAATTGCCCTTATTATTGGTATTATTTTCAGTCACGGGGTTTAAAACTGAACGAACTCTGTTCCCATGCCCTGTTGATGTACGATAACCCCACCTTCAAAAATAATTTTAAATTAGCTTATCCTGTTAGTACAAAAAACACCCTTTCCCTTTTTAAGATCGCCCCAAACATAAAGTCACAACACAATGTAATTTAAAGGGAAAATTTGCAATGGTTCACACCCAAAACTTTTCTTATAGCTAACCATGGAGGAAGGAATCACTTTGTCTTTTCCTTTTAACCCAACCAACACAAATTTTTGTGTTTTTTCCCCAATAATTACAAAAGTGTGACATTTAAAGGGAAAATGGGACATTTATAATAAAATGAAATACTTTTACTCTTAACTTTTTTTTGTGTACTTCCCAAATGCCTTGAGGTTGTGCTTTTTCCAAAAAAAAACTTTCGTAATTGTAATTACAATATGTTTTAAATGGACAGACATTTTTTGAAATTTTACAAAAGTACTAAATAGAACAGATTTATTCACCCACATTTGCCTTTTCAATGCTTTCCCCAAGGGTTGTTCCTGAAAAATCAAAACAACCTCCTGGTTTTAAAAAAATAAAGGGGTATCTTCAAAATATTATGTTTGGTGGGGACTTTTTCCAAATTTTCGTCAATTAAAACTATATTTTACATGCTAATTTCTTAAATACCCGAAGATTCTTTTTGTTTTGGCTCTAACAACCAAAAGGGAGGGAAAAATGTAAAAAAAAAACATTTATAATTATTTAATTTTTATCACTTTTTTCGATTTTCAAACCCAAAATGTCTCCATGTTACAAATTCATGCTTAAAATGATCCTTTAAATTTTTAAGATATTTTTTTCTTATTATTTTTTATCACAATCATTAAAAGCTAAGGGAAAGTTCAGGGAAAAATTAGGAAAAATAGTTCAAACCATCCCAAATTTTCAACGATCAATGTTTAATTTAGCATCTTACACCAAACGACAACAAGCCCCTGTGTGGGTGTCTTCTATATCAAACAAAATCAACAATTCTTAATTTGAGTTGAAATTATTAAAAAACCTTCCAAAAAAACTCATATAAGGCCCCCAAGTCACTGGTTTTAAAAAATGACATAACCATTTTTTTAGGTTAAAAAACAAACCCAAAGCAAAAGGGCAAAATTAAACTTTTTTGTATTTCAAACCCCAAATTGTAAAATCAAAAAAATTGTCAAAAACCCTTTCGCTTGGACGTATACAGTTTAAATATTTTAAATTTTTTATTAAATCCATTGAACCATAATAAAGTATACACTGAACTTAAACTTTTTTCAGAAAACTTGATGGGGATTGAATTGCGGGGATGTGACTTGACCCCTTTCCGGTTCAGAATTTGAATAAAATAATATTTTAGGTACAAAAAAAATGTGATGAAGATTTTTTTAAATTGGTAAATACAACAGTGAGGTTCAAAAAAAAATAAGATTCCCCCGCGCCACATATTAGTCAAGGACATGTTTTAAAACTGGGAATATAAAACATTGTTTAAAGGGTCGTAGTCTTAAATTAATATAATTGTTTGTTTTCAAAGTGTCAAGATCAGGGTTGGCCTACAACTTGGGTTTAGGTGACATAACAATCATAATCCCCAACTGAAAGCCTTGTGTTGTCATATAGGACAAACACTAAATGTCTAGTTATTATTATTATTATTATATCGTTCCCAAGTACCAGTGTTGTCCTTCCCTTAAAAGGGCATTGTCTTTCAGGATCGCAAAAGCTGTGTCAATTAAGTGGTTTTTTAATTTATCTGTAGTCAGGATATAGATTGTCCAGCAGCAATGTTGAAGTTCAGACACAATATAGCCGTAAAAAGAATGCCTGTTGTCAAGTCCCAAAGAGACATTTGACAAGTCAGGCCCTGTGAAGTCCCTTGCCTTGTCATTGAACTCTTAAATGTTTTCACCTCAATGCTCGTGTTATTTTTGGGAAATAAATTTGCAACTTTTGACCTAAATACAATTTGACAAAATGAGTTTGGCATTTCCCAATACTGAAATTTATTTGATCATCTCCAAATCTTGATGGTTTCTTATTGAGTGGTTTTATTTTCCCAGCATTGAACTCATGTTGTCATCTCTTATTTTGATGTGGAATGAAATGGAACAGAGTCTGAATAACTGATATCAATTTGTCCACTCCTCATTATGTGATTACATGGATACCAATCACAGTAGTCTCTGCAGTGACGTTGGCTTTTTGATTGATGGATAGATTTCGTTGTGCTCTGACTAAAAAGCATTTACATCATTTTACTTCTATGTATGTCCACATTTAGAATATCATGAGGTGAATACTATTGCAATTTCTAACTCTTTTTTTTTTTATTTTTCTGTGCAATAGTTGTTTCAATTTCAGAATTTAAATTTCAATTTGTGAGATTGAGGGCCCATATAGCTACTCGAGGAAGTGAAACAGAAAAGCAGCCATTGTATGGTTTTTAACAATATTGGCTGAAAAGCAAATTCAGTTGTGGTTGTTGATATGGATTTTTTTATTTTCTGAAATAAAATAAAAAAAATAAAATAAAATAAAATAAAATAAAATAAAATAAAACAAAAATAAAATAAAATAAAAAAAATAAAAAAAATAAAATAAAATAAAATTCAACCAACAAAAATCATTAAACACAAATATAAGGCCCAAGAAGGTGTAGGGTTTAGGTTTACTTGAGGCTGTGCTGGGACCCTGCATTTGAGAGTGGGCTCCAATTGGACAAATCCTGTATCCCCCACTGACATTTATTTTTTTATTTTTCAAATTCTGTAAAAAAGTGGTTAGGGGTCATGTCTCAACCTAGCATATTTTTTCTCCACTTTTAAAATAGACTCTGCTAGTGCTGTAAAAAAGGTCTCAAATACTTTTTGCATTTATACTACAGGCCCTTTTGGGGTTTGGGAATAAGCATTTTGTATTTTTTTTAATTAAATGTTTGTTCCCCAAATTAGTTGAAAAGGGTCGATGCTCTTTGGGGTCCTAAGAGATGGCTCGGGTGAAACTACAAAAAGGGGCTCAAGATCCACAGGCGAATGCCTCGGTGCCTTAGGAATGTCTGACAAACAACAAGGCGGTGGGGAAGCTACAAAGCGAGGAAGGGGTGAATTTGAATTTCTTTTCCCCTCTGAACTGTCCTAAATTCAGCCCATCCTAAAACTTTCTCTAAACATAAATTAGTCTTTGTTCTAGAAATGTTCTGGTTTTTTGTGATTACAGTAAATCCCTTTGACCATCCCCAAATGGTACAATTTTTATCACTACACTTGCCACAAGGCGCTGTTTATTTTTAAATGAATGCTGACTGTGAGCTTGCTTGCTAATATACATGGGGGCGCTGTTTGTATGGGTTCTGTTCTTTCCTTTACAACTAAAATGTCAAATTTTTACTTGAAAAAAATTTTAAATCCACTAAAAAAATCAGTCTTCGAAAGTGGTCTTTTGGTTTGTCATACTGCGGGTTTTGTAGAGATCGATATGGTTCTAGAACCATAATCTTTCTTAGTACCCGCCATCAAAATTTAAAAACCGGAGGAAAATGTTGTTGAAAATTCCTCGGGACCAAAAATTGATATCAAAATTTTTTGAAAACTGTTATTTAATTTTATTAGATTTATTTTTGGGCCCTTCATCATCAGATTCCCCACAAATTGCAAGATGGGCCCCCGGGTCAAGGAAACCCGAAGAAAGTGGAGCTGATGTACCGTTTAAAAGGGAGGGCAAAAAGGTCTTACTCTTAATAACCCCTTTGCTTAAAAATCTGGGGCAAAGGGGGGACGCGGGGTCCCTCCATCTTGGGACAAATTTTTTCAATTTGTGTGTTTAAACCTCCTTCTGACTTTACTTCTGACTTAAATTTGCATTGGGGGGTCCTCCGGTGGTTATTATTTCCTCATACTTTCATGATCCCAATTCTCACTGGTCCCCCAATCACGTGCCAGATGTTTTTTGGCTTTCGCCCCCGGGTATTCCCCGGGGTAAAATATCCCGGGGGGTCGTGTGACTGTGCGGGGAACTCGGGGGGGAACAGCCCTGGCGCTTTCCCCCGTCCTTTGGGTGAACAGTCACGGGGGTGAAATCCCCGGGGGGAACACCCCACTTTTAAACATGAAAGATGGGGGCCCGTTGTCTTGTTTTTTCGACTCAATGATCCCGACTAGAAATATTGTGAATATTTTGAGGTATAGTAAAACAAATATAACGGTTTATTTGGACATGTTTTAAGTTCCCTTTGGAGTTAAAAACGGGTTCGGGAGGAAAAAGCGGCGACGAGGAACTGGTTTAAACCCCAAAACCGGGGGGCAAAATTCGACTTCCCACCCATTTTATATTTTTTTTTTATAAATTTTCTTCGGTTCTGTACAAATCATATGGGAGATCCAAAAAAAAGTAAAAAAAAAGGAACAAAAGGGGCAAAAGGGGTCTTTGGTTTACATTATAGACAAATAAATTTTTATGCCATTGAAAAGGTCTACAACTGTCATCATAAATCATTTGAAGTGTTTGGGGGTATTGATAAAAACCATTATACCTTTTGGAAAAATTCGGTAAATCATCCATGTGAAAGGAATCAATTTTTAAACCAACCTTAAGTCTCATTTATTTCATTGTGTTGTTATCAAAAAAGAAAAACTTGGTTTCGGTAAAGGGATAAAAAAGATAATTGCGGTGAACCATGTAAAATCTCAATTGAGTATTTTGTTCTAAAAGGACGATACAACTCCCTTTCGATCAGTTTTTTGGGGGGCGATCAGGCATCTGATCGGCGTCAATCCTCGGTTCTTTCGGGGCAATCAAGTGCTTCACAGGGTCCATTCAAGAAAGTGTAAAATTTTGCAGATTGTCATATTCATTTCACTGTGGAATTTCCTTCTTTGGATGACAAAATTTTTTTGGGAAATTTTCACTAATTTATCTTAAATTATAATACCTGAGAAAATTGTTTGGGGTGTTTGATACCATCACCCATTAACACCAAAAATTTTTTAAAATAAGATATCGGTGACCCTGTGAAATTCTCGGTAGTAATTGGTTCTAAAAAGAACTGGGGAACAAATTTTCCCAAATATTATCTTGGCATTCAGGGTTCCCTTATCTCTTCCTCAAAAACTCAAGTTTTACCCCCAATTAATTTTGATCGGGCTGTGATCTTTTCTGTTTTAAAGATGACCAAAATGTTATAGTTTTTAAACTGAAAAAAAATTTTTTTTTTAAATTTATTTTTTATATCTTTCAAAATTTGATCTTCATTGCAAAAAGGAAAATAACAGAAAAAGTTTTAAGTTAAAAATAGGTTGAGATCGCCTGGGGTACCATTGGGGTCCCTTTAGGCACCTTTCACTTTACTAAGCAGGGGTTAAGGGCCCCGGGTAATTGGGGGATCCGGGGGGGCACCCACATTTCTAATCAGTATAAGGTTGAGACCCCGGGGGCCCCTTGGGGTTCCCGGGTGGCGACCTCTTCTACTTAATGCATGTATAGGATTGAGATCGCCTGGGGCCAGGGGAGTACCTAAGGGGACAAACCCCTTAAACAAATTTTATGAATAACAAATTCCCATATCATTTATTATTAATTAGTTTGGGTTTGCATGGGGCTTTGAAAGTGGTTGTTGGGTTCATATAAACAATAATTCTTCCTTCATTAAAATTACTTTTTTTAAACCCCTTTCTTGACTAAAGGTTCAAAATCAGTCCAAATGTTGATAACGCCAAAACTAGTGCAAAAAAAGTCAAACTGTCAAACCTTCGGCGTGGAAAGTTTTGGTAAAAAGGGTTTGACCTTTTTTTGACGGGTGAAATATTGTCTTGTATTGTTCGGGGTGGTAAAATGAAAAAACCGTCAAAATGCCCTGGGGCCATTTGGGTCAACAGTCAAAACAGGCAGTTATGATTTACATCTATAAAAACCCCACTAAATGCAGCAAAGAAGGGGGGGTTCTCAAAAATCGGAAAAAATCGAACTGTAAAGGGGGAAATTGCTAAAATATATTCTTGACAAAAACCATTTAAATTTTGTTTCTCCCCTTTTTTTTAATTAACAGGATGACTCTGGGAAAAGGGGAAAAGGGTTTCAAAAAATGGCGAGTTTCCTCTCCCCGGCCCCCCCCCTTGGGATACGCCCCCCAAAAACCTCAGGGGCAGGGGGCGGGGGGGGAGATGGGGCCCCACGGGGTGACTCTAGCTGGGTTCCTGGACCTCCCGAGATGAACCCAAAACGGGGGGAAACCAAGTTTGGTTTCTCCGGAGGGGCCCGGTGTGGGCATTCCGAGATGGGAGGAGAAGAGGGGTCTACGGGGGGGTTTATACCAGGAAAAAGGGGTGACTGGCATCTTTGGAAGAAACAAGACCACCCGGTTGAAACAATGTAAATTACTCTCAGTTTATTATGTTTTAAGTCTTTTTTTCTTCTCTTTCAAGGTACAATTTAGGGGGAAAAAAAAAGTTACTTTTCAGTCAACTTTACAGATTTTGTTCTTCTTCAACAAGGGGTTACCCAAGCTTCCTAATTAATTGGTTTGGTTAAAAAAGGGGGGAATTTGGCGAAAAGATTAATAATCATGTCATGGAACATTTTGGGCCGACAGGGGGAAAAAATAGCACTGCAGTTTGGAATCTTTAAACTAAATAGATCAGCACATTTCTCCTTTAAATTATGATTGGTTTAAACCTCTGTTAGGGAATTTGCTCTTAAAATCTCATTTTATCAACCATTCATAAAATCTGATTTCCCAGTTTTTCCCGGTGGAATGATCTAAATCGGTAAATGTGTTGTTCGAATGTTTACAATCAATCAATTTTTTTTTCAAGTGGCCTTTGAGAAAGTTCCTCAATAAAAGGGAAAACATCATACTTTTTTTGATAGCAGTTGTTGATGATGTGGTTTGTTTTGGGGTTATTCCCCACCCCAGAGTCTGAAAAACCCCCTCCCCCTTTCCCCCCCTTCCCCCTCCTGACATCTCAATCCAGCACCCGACCCGGGAAAGGCCCAGACAGCCAGGAAGGAATGGAAACCGCTTTTTGGCCCCAGTGAT
Source organism: Zoroaster sp. YZ-2022 (assembly GCA_029582265.1). Taxonomy (NCBI): domain Eukaryota; kingdom Metazoa; phylum Echinodermata; class Asteroidea; order Forcipulatida; family Zoroasteridae; genus Zoroaster; species Zoroaster sp. YZ-2022. The sequence goes on from JAQQFT010000023.1 coordinate 4,114,164, forward strand.
TTGGGGGCCGGCCATTCATATGATGGGGCCAGGAGTTTTTCCCCGGGGCCCGGGAATTCATTTAAAACCCATTGTTGCAACTACTGGAAAAGCATTGATCTAAAAAAGGGGTGACTAAAGCCCTACCTGTCTACTTGGTCGGGAATATTGCAAAAATCTGGGAACAAATTCCTTCCAAAAATTTCTTCACCAATGTGTTTGAAGGTGTCCATAACATATTTAAAAATTTTTTAAAATTCAAGCCCCCTAGGGGAACCGTGACGGGGCCCAATGACCTTTTTTTAAAATAAAATGTTTTTATTTTTTACATTCGGGGTCACAGTATCCGACGGAAGCATCAAAATTATTAAAAATGGGGCTCATTTAAAGCTAAGAACATATCTGACATGGTGATACCTACAACAAAAAAATATGTTAAAAAAGTTTATTACAATTTTGAGAAAAAAACATAATTTTTGCCCTTTTTTTTTAAAAAAAATTTACTTTTTTTTGGTCTACAATTAGTTTCTAGTTAGATACCCCTTGTTTAATTGTTCTGAAAGTTTCAAAAACTCCCCCAGATATGCAGCCTTAATGTATTAAAAATAAAACATACTGTTTTTATAAAATTGAAATTCTGAAAAGGTCACTGCCCTTTTATTGTTTCCTTTGTAACATAAATTGTAATAACGTTACGGGGAACCCGGAATGGGTTACCGATTTTCCCCGCTTTCGTTTTGCCCTCAAATTTTTTTCAAACCTATGCTCTAACTCTAAAAAATCTTTTCCCACCAATATGTTTGTAGGGGTTTTTAAATGATACTGCCCCACAAATGAAATACCTCAGCAGTGGGGTCGGTCTTCCCCGGACTTTTACATCATCGGGTTACAGTTCATCCCTTGTAATGCCTTTACAACCCCCCATGCTGAGATACACTTGCCCACCATTCCTTCTTGCAGTTGCCCCATTGTTTTGCAATCCCCAACCTGTCGCGGGTGTAAACCCCGGGGAAACTCCCTCAGGAGCCATGGGGTTACTTTTGGGGTTTGGTTCTAACCAACCCCTACTGTCCATCCGTCACGGGGCCCAAGACGCTCTGCCCGCACCCAGCCCCGGGTTTTGGGAATAGGCACGGGAGAATGCTGTCCCTTTCACCCCCTCTGTTGGAGGTAGAGTTTTGGTTTGTCACCCCGGCCGCCCCCTTTCCCGCAAAACATGTTGTTCGAATTTCCCCCAAAAGTAATACCGGGTTCATGGTAAAGGGCGGAAAATCCAATACCAGCCCGATCACCGGAATTTTAAACCCGTCGTCAAGGAAGATGCCCATATGTTTACCCCAATGTCTCCTGCACAAAACCTGTCAAATAAATGTATTTTTCCCGTGGGATTGCGAAACTGTATCACAACGGGGGGCGTGAGTAAAAAGGGGGGTAGCGCCTCTTCTTTCAGAGAGCTTTGGATCCCCCTGACATCGTAAACCCCGATGGGTTAAAAAGAGTGGATGGTTGGTGCTTGAGCTAGGGTTGCCGGCATTTTCCGTCCGTTTTGCCGCACCTGAAAAAAAGGGAAATAAAACCGGCGTTTTGAATTTAAAAAAAACCCACGGTAAAACTTAACCTTAAAAACCCTATTTAACTATGCTCTTTTTTTCCCAAACAATGTGGCACATCAAAATACAAGTGGCTTTAAAAAAATGGCGTTTGTGTTTACTGATGCCCAGTGCCGCACAACTTTTTACTTTTGAAATTAAAAAAAAATTGTATTCTTTTTTTTTATTTAACTAAATTAATTTTTTTAAAATATTGCCAATGTCAATGTTTTTTTTTTTTTTATCAACACGAAACCAATCAAAAAATAATGTAGTTGATGTAAATAAAAAACCCACACACAATTTTCGAAAAACAACAAAAGTCATCTTCCCGCAACCCCGTGCCCTCTCCAAAAATTCCCGCATCATTGTCCCCTTTTTTTCCCCGGGGTTGACATTTCCCAATTTGAAGAGAGGAGATGGATGAGCTTCCCCTTTTTATGGTGTTGTCCCTGAACTTTGCCCCTTTTGTCAAATGTATCATTTTCCGGGCGAATCTGTAGATCCGGGAGGGTTCTTGGTACCCGGGGTTGGTGTAAACTTTTGGGGACTGTTATAGCCATTGAAGACCACAATGATCTTCTGGGGACCCCGGGGGCCCAGACACTGCGTAGCTCCCGGTAACTGTCAGCAATCTCCTGCCAAATTGACCTTGTTCCCCTTACCATGTAGAAGCCATCCCCATCAACCACCAGACTGGAGCCGGTCGGGGTCAAATGGATCGGGCCAGCTCCCCAGGCTAGTCTTGGAAAACCCCTTTTTATTTTTCATTTTTTTGATCTTTGTTGCCCGAACGGGGCAAGGGAAGGGAATCAACTCATACTTTAAAAAATTTTCCGACTGTTTTAAAGGTTGGGAGAAAAAATTTTCAGTCCCCTTGAACAACTTGAAATGAGTTTGGGTTTAATCTTCTTCTCATTGACCTTGGGGAAACTTTCTGGGGTAAAGGGGGCCCGTCCTTGAACCCTTTACCTGGGCCCGATGTCACTGACTTTCCGTCCCCTTTTTTGTGCATCTCCCCCCCTACTTCAGCGCTCTCCGGGGTTGGGTTTTTTGTCATCTTGGGGCCTTTAATCCCGTTGAGAAAAAGGGTACAACAAAGTTTCCTCGATAAAAGGGGCCCAAGGTTGTTCTCCTCGAACCGCGGGGCATAAACGCCCTTCAGCGTCTCCCTTCATCCCTGTTTTGGCTATGGCATGTACATGTATGTGTAAAAAAACAGGCTCTGGTCTCAAAAAGGGTTTCAAAAAAAGATTCACCAAAGGAAAAAAAATTTGACCACAACACTGTGGAATGGGGCTTGCAAACCCAAATAACTATCTACGAAATGAAGAAAATCAATCAAGTTAAAACTACCTTGGGTTTACAAAAAAATCTAAAAAAAATTTAAACAAATAAACCAATAAAAACAATTTTTCCTAAATTTTAAAAAAACCACCAAAATTTAAGTAAACTCCCAAAGTGAACAGTGAAATTTTGCAATCAAAAAAAGAATAAAAAAGCTAATTATATCAAAAAAAAACTGAATCAATCATAAACCCCACCTAAAAAATGCAATTATATGCTAACGAAGTTATGGTGACTAGAAAAAAATGAATGAAATCTTTTTTGGGGAAAATTTAAAATTTATTGTCATTGTTTTCAATACAATAAGTAGTGTCAAGTAAAAACTGATGAATGAAAAAACCTGAATACTGACTTTAAATTTAAATTACAAAAACGCATTTCAAAATGAAAGGGGACTCCCCAATGCAGGTGTCTAGAGTGGCCTTTACAAACACTGTCTGACCCCGCAGACTACTGGGTGGGGAAATTTTTTGACTGTGGTGGTATAGTCTGTGGCTGCGGGGTTTAAAAATCCACTGCAGGGCTGTTGCTAAGCAACCTTGGTGCCTTTAAAAACAAACTTATCTAAAAATTTTAAAATGACAGTTCACCAATTGCAGCTAAAGGGGAATCCCCCCCAAATGCGGGACCCCCAAAATATATTAATTCAAAAAACTTTATATTACATTAAGGCCATATCTGGGGCGGGTTTTCTGGAAACTTTCAGAAAAAATTTAAACGAAAGGGGATCTACCTTTAACGGTGTACACCAGAAAAGTAAATTTTTCCCCAAAAAATGACAAAAAAATTTTGTTTTTTTCTCAAAAAATTTTGTAAACGTTTTTTAAAAGATTGATTTTGGGTTTGGTATACCATGTCGAAAATGTTCTTAGCTTTTAAAAAAAACCCTTTTGAATAATTTTGATGCCCCGTCCGGGTACTGTGACCCCCGAATGTAAATATAAGAAACATTTAATCTTAACAGGGGGTTTGACTTTATACCCGGCCCCCTAGGGGGCTTAATTTCCTTTTTTAAATTTTTAGTGGGCACCCTTACAAACACATTGGTGAAGAAATTTCTTGGTAAAATTTTTTTAATTTAAATTTCTGATAATATTCCTGACTAACTAGGGTTTGGTTATTTAATGGGGGGGTTAAAAATTTCAAAATCAAACTTTGCTTCTTGGTAACACCAGAGCATGGCCTTAAGGGATCCTCATTCCCCGGGGCCTTCCTTGCCCCAGCTTGAACCCCGGTGGGGAAAAGTACTTTCTGCAATTTTCTGATTTGTACTGAAAAAAAAAATCAAAAACCCGTTTTTAATATTATTTTGAGGAAAGAAAATATGTAAAAAAATTTTTTCTTTGTCTTTTTTCATATGGTTTTTTTTTAACACAAAAAGGTTTGGATAGTGATTTTACTAAAAAATGATGGGGAAAAAAATTGGAGGGGGCTAAAAAAATTTCCTCCAACCCCTACACTGCAGCACATCTATTTTTTATATTCTTAATAATGTTAAACTATCACCCTTTTTTTCATATCCAAGATTTTTTAAAATTTTAAAAAAATCCCGTTAGTCGGGGCTGCTACTTAAACTCCCTTTAGCGAGGGTTTATCCCGGGGCTGGCCAAATACTTTTGGATCACATTTAACCAGTTCGTGTCGGAGCCGTGTATACATGCAATTTTTTGCACCACAGATGGGAGAGCATCTAAACCGCCAGAGAAACTCCGGAATATTTGTATGCATGCTCGGTTGAGCCACGCATGCGGTGACATGCTCGGAAGTGCGGCCACCGCTGTGGAAGCTTCCGTGCGTGTGTGTGGGAAAAATAAACCCGCCACAGGGGCCCAGAAAAACTTTTTTTTCCCGGCCGAACTGGTTAATGATACTAATACGTAGATACTTAGATTGGTGCCAGTAATCTTTCTGTAGGACTAGTAGATTTTAAAAGTTACCTGGCAAATGAATTGTTTAAAAACTTTAAAAACAGGTCAAGTCCTGATCATGTGTTTTGTCTTTCTCAGGGTTACTTGGAATGATTTTAACCGGGTTTTTTAATTTGCTCTCTGAAAATTCATCTCAAATTAAAGGCTTTCACTTTGTTTATTTATTTATTTTGGTTCTTGATGGTTTTGCCTTTTGAGCATTTTGCTCATGGTGGATATGTTTGGGTTTATGAATCCCTTTTTTATCATTAATATGAAAAAGTCGCGAATACTGTTTAAAATACTGACAAAACACCTTAATGATTGGAGGTGTATTTCACAGTTGTATCATTTATTTTAAAGCCACTGTTGGCCATCACATTAGTCGTACATATTGTGAAAAAAATATGTATGAAAAGTCATTGAGTTTCCAACCAAATTGGTGGGACGTTTCTAGAAAACAAAGATTGCTGAAATTTTTCTGACTGATGGATGTCTGTTGAAGCCAAATTGAAATGTTTTTTCATTCTACTAAAATGGTAGCACCCACAGAGAGATTTTAAAGGGATATATGATAAACCCATCAACTTTACACCAAGTAGGTTTCATATAGTGGTTTAAAGATACTTTATCAAATTCTGTCATTAGTTTTCATTTAAACTAAAACAACCGTAATAACAAAAGAGGCTGTCTGGCCTGTAATTTTTCCCCATTCCCAACAATTTATGAAAATATGGATATGAAATGCACTAATTTCAGGCTAATAGTCTCCCCAACATTTTACCAACAGATTTGTCATATAATCCTCATGTACAAAAAAAGAATATTAGTTCATAATTAAAGTTAAAATTATGTTAAAATAAAATGAATTGTTGTGATCTAAATATATATTTTTAACGTTTCATCCGTCCTCTTATTAACTATATATGTAATAAATTACATTTATTCACACCATTTTTAATTTCAAAATATCTGTTTGGGTGCTATACTAATGTGAAAACTGTATCTACCTGTTTTGACAATAAAGCATGTTTGGTTTTATAGCTATTGCATTTGTATGTGTTGTAAATTTTCTTAGTACTATCATTTATCATTAACCCTAACCTTCCAAATCCTCCAAAATCCTCTTTGACTAAAGTGAAGGATTTTGGAGGATTGAGTATAACATACTTGCCTTTTCATGGTACATAACATCCATGTTTGTTAGTTGATTACAAAGTCAGTGTTTGGGTCAGTGGACACTGTTTTTGCTCCATACATGCAGGGAGGGTCCTGCCATGTGCATGTATCTGAATTAGCTACATGTGCATACATGTCGTATTAACTTCTTTACTACTGAACGATTTTGGAGGATTCAGGTTATGTATAACAAATGGCCTCAGGAGTTAGGGTTAAGGAAGCATTTACTAGCTTTCTTGGCAGCAGCATGCAACACTGGTATTTTCTCCGAGGAAAGGAGGAATATAGACTTGAGGTAATTTCAGTACTAATAAAGTTGCTACAACTCAAACAGGAATCTTAATTTCATTGTGAATAAATATTTTTGTTTCTTAAATGGGTCTTATTTCTTTAAATAAAATTTCTCGAATAACTTTGTTACATGTTTTAATGCAGAATGTTTTTGTTATTTGTATGCAGAAATAATTTTGAAAAACTTTTCTTTATAAAAAAATAAAAAAAAAATGCCCAAGCCTAAAGTATAAGTTAAGATAGTACACCATTGGACAGCGCGCCAATACGCAAGTGCATGACACGTCTCACACTGATTACGAATCACAGATATCGTGTAAAATAAATAGAATCGGCCACGCATTTGGGTGCGAACGCGCTAAAATATCAAATGACAAGGATCTATGTGTGACTGTGAGCATAGTGAGTGATGAACAAATATCGGGTGCCTTAATTTCGGCCAATATAAGAATTTTTTATATCACTCGCCTCGTAAAAATGGAACAATCCAGATGTTACCTCGTGGTATAATAAATGCTCCCCGGCATTGGCCTCTAAGGTATCTAATATTTCTACCTCCATGCTTAGATCATGCTAAGATGTAGACTGATGGTTGAAATGAAACTTCATAGGTTGGTGTTTTTTTTTTAATAATTAAAGAAAGTATGCATAGTCATAATATGAAGTACAATTGATTTAATTTTGCCCTACACCGACGTGTGTATAGCACTGTATACTCAGTGCTTTCCCATGTCTTTTGAAATACTTTCGAGGCGACTCAGGCGGATTCGACCGACCTCCTCTTACTAGTGCAGACGTCTTAACCTCTCGACCGATGACAATTGGCCGGCTAGAATCCCATATAGCAGCGGGTTCCGCGATATATATATATAGGTTGGTGAAATTCTTGCGTCGGGAGATAAACAATTGATTTAATTTTGCCCTACACCGACGTGTCGCCTGTGTAGTTTTTTTTCACAGACACTCGGAAAGCACTGGTATCAGTGCTATCACACGTCGGTGTGGGCAAATTAAATCTGTATCCCGACACCCAACCTATCGCAGGAACCTGCTGCATATGAGGATCTAACCAACTGTCATCGGCTAAGCTCGTGGTCGAGAGGTTAAGACGTCTGCAAGTGCGAGTCGGTTCGATCCCGTGCTGCAGTTTTACGACACTCGAACTACCATCTGATTATCCACGTCGTGTAAAAAAGTAAATCAATTGTTTATCTCCCGACGCAAGAATTTCACCAACCTACATAATGAAGTACAGTTTTGCCAACATTTTGTTGTACGTTCCCTATCTATAAAAAATAATTGTCTAAATCATTATCCATCATTATCAAAAAAAAACTACAATGAACTGAAATGTTAATAATATAGACACTTATTTGCCGGTATTCGCAGTTTGATGCTCATGGCTCATGAACATTATTACCTGTCATCAGGCCAGTTATCATTCCTAGAACCATCTCAACTCCACGAAGTATACTATACTGCCAAATGTTATAGCGAACTTAATCAAACACAATTACCGTCTCTGCCCTCACAGGTCCCCATTTATACTCCTGAGTGAAGAGAAGCAATTATAGTTAAGTGTCTTGCTCAAGGACACAAGTACCACGGTCGTGGCCAGGATTCGAACCCACATTCTGAGGACTCGGCCATCAGAACACAGGTCCGATACACTAAACCGCTCAGCCATGGCACCCCAGTAAATGTTGAAATAAACTGAAATGTTGAAATGTTTCCAATAGGCTTTTGAGAAATGTGATTCAACTGACAACATTTTTTGTTTGTGTGATGTCATTTTAACATTTGTTAACGTGAAGGTGGCCATTTTGTAAAATGTTCAAAGAAATATTGTGCACGAACTTATAAAACTTTTCTAATATATAAGCATAACCTATCATATTTAACAAACGTACAAAAATTCAAAAACATATATGATTAGCACACATTCTAATTCAGTGCAGTGTCACTATTCCCATCAAACGAGACTTTTTTTAAAATCTATTTGAAGGATTTTGTACCTGCTATTCACGATTATATTTACTTCTTGTTTTTTAGTTTTTCGGCATTAACCCTAACTCCCTAGGCCCATTTGCTTACACATAACCTGAATGCTCCCTAACTCCCTAGGCCCATTTGCTTACACATAACCCGAATCTCTAACTCCCCAGGCCATTTGCTTAAAATAACCTGAATCCTTCCTAACTCCTAGGCCCTTTGCTTACACATAACCTGATC
>JAQQFT010000023.1:4127687-4155121 GCA_029582265.1 Zoroaster sp. YZ-2022
TTTACAGAGATTTTCCAAGTGTCCAAAACTCCCTTTAATTTTGGGAATTCAAACTTGATGTACTATACCCGGTGGCTTTGAGCGTTGCTTGGGGTGAATTCATAGTTTAATTCCCATGATTTGGAAATAGGAGTCAAGTTAAAACTTAAATACTTTTGCATGTGTATTACAAATAACACAGGGCGTCCATTTGAAAACAGGGCGTCAAAAAGATTTCCCAAAAGGTATTGCCGACTATAAACACTATGGGTGAATTCCACAAAAAAAATTAAAAAATAGTATTTTGCATCATTGTTATACATTGCAGGAAAAAACAGAAATGAGTTGAAAGGACTTTCCCCTTTCTCCTCTGCTTCTGTATTGTGGTTTATAAACAAATCCAAGACATTTTCTAAGACATACGAACTGGAAACCCCCCTGCACAGTGCACATGGGCCTTATTCATCAGTTGAGTGAATGAATTCCTTTGGTAAAAGGTGATGCAAAGCAAGAAGGCCATGCCACAGATCATGAATGTCTTCTCTTGAGCTGTTAAGTATTAAAAAAAATTTCACCAAATTATCAATGGGATGTTTTACTGTGTATTTGAAAAGGGCCCAACAACATTTCAAATTTTTAACAAAAACAAAAAAAAGTATCACACATCACTTGAAATGACTTATCTGGTGTTTTTTAAAAGTATAGTAAAATTATTTACTGTTATTAGTTATTTTTCACAACATTATTAAAGGGTGACAGTTTCACAGGTTTGTTGTTTAACCCTAACCACCCAAATCCTGCAAACTCCTCCAAGGGCACATTTTTGGGGAAAAAATTTAGCATTTGGAATCTAACTTCACCTCTACAAATGGGACAAAATTACTACCTGGCAAGTACAGGCCCATAAGTGCTGAATATGAAAGATCAACGAAAATGCATGGTGCATATTGAAGATAAGGCATGTTTTAAAATTGCACTGATGGATTTGAGGATTCAGGAAGGTTCCTAGCCAGAATACCCTAGGGGTTAGGTTAAAGAAGGTTCCCAACCAGAACCTATAGGGGTTAGGGTTAATGTCTGTCTTGATTCAATGAAAATAAACATACTCATAAAGGAATTTGTTCGACTACCAATGCTGTACCTTTAAATTTCCCTTTTTAAAGGGAAAGGGAAAATGATTGGAAATAAAAAAATAACCACTTGTCAAATTTCAATGCAAAACCCAACTTGTGTTAAGCTGACGACAGTTTTTAAACTTCCTATAAATATTTTGGTCTGGGGTTCTACATTAGAATAAAAACAAACAATCCGGGGCTTTGTTTAATTAAACTATTTTCTTGTGATCCACATATTAAGCTGAAACTTTCATAGGTTAATTGTTTAATTATATCTTATTTAAAGAGAGTGGACACACTCTTAAAGTAGTTTTGTCATTGAAAAGGGCCCCATCAACTAAAACTGTCCCCCAAAATATGTTAGTGCCAGAAAAAGTGTGTGGGAAAAACAAATTAACAGAATTGTCTAGCAGCAGGCCATGGATCTGTTTGAGTAGATATGATAAGGCCTACTTGGGTTAAGGGGAAACAATTAGTCATCTGGATCATTCAAATAGGCCTATTAACTTTCCCTCGCCGCTCCTTTTAGTTTTACTTGTTCCTTACTATAGGAATAAATAGGGCTTGTGGTGAAACGGCGTCCTTACAATAATGCAAGAAGGGATCAACAAGCAAACACCAGTTCTTAAAGCTTTTCAATCTAAGGAAGGGTCCTGGGAGCCATAGACCATGTGATGAAGACTGAAATTGTTTCAAACCGTGATACCTCTTTTGGACCACGAAATTTGGATGTATAATCGAGGAAATAAATATAAAAATGTCAAAACACGTCATTACGTCATCGTCGAGACAGAATCCCATTGAAATTCCGTGTTGATCAGCCTCGTTCATACATTCCAAAATAATTTTGGTAAAAAAAGCAAACAGCGGCATCGCGAAATTCAGCCCCGTTTTGCTGCGCATGTTTATAAGGAAACTGGGAATATTACAACAAACCATTCAAAATGTAAAATCAAACTTTTATGTTTAGAATATCATTCGATGGTTTTCTGTAAATAAATCTTACAATGTGGGGAAAAATTGCGGTGACACCATGTGAAATTCTCAATTGAGTAGTAATTAGTTCTGAAAAGAACTGGAAGTTGTTCGATCAGTATGCTGTGATCGTCCCGAGGGGAGCTACCAACTTCATTGTTAAATTTCTGATAATAGTGATAATAATTCAGGAATTTTGAATTCGAAAAACAATTTCCTTAAATTAAAAAAATTTCTTGTATCTACCCCTTAAAAATAAAAATAAACATAAAACAAATTAAAGTGCGTCAGTGGCACCACTCGGGCCCTATTGTCTTTTGTTAATCCTCATTTTCCTTTAACATCTTCTGCTGAGGGCGTTTATCAAGATATTGTCAGTAAATAGTGCAGTGGCTGTCAATAATTAAACTTTTGATCCCAATATCTATACAATTTAAAGGGGAAAGGTACAACATTGGTAAGTTAAAACTGCCTCTATATTTTATTATATGCTTGGGAGTTTCTAATTTAGAAAATATTGGTGTCCCCTATTCCTTTCTCATAATAAAATTTAAATGCCTATAACTCACATGCAATATCTAGGGAAATTTTCTTACCTTTCAGATTGTTGACTCTAAGTGAACTCTTTCTGAATGAATCTGGAAGACTTTTGCTGAAGATTACTTTGGGCGGTGAAGTTGTCTTCGATCTCCGATGGAAGTTGTACACTGTTATAGCTCTTCGAAAGTGGGTGAAAAATGTTCTATTTGAATAATAAAGCAGAACGCCCTTTAGAGGCTGATAAAAGCATTCCCGAACACAAAAGAATAAAGGATGAAACTACTGCCAACATCACGTGTGGCTACTTTTGTCAGACATTGTCCATTTACAAAGACATTTAGGGGAACACACCCACGATTGTACCATGCTGAGATGGTCCCACAAGAATCGTAAAACTTTCGCCCCTGCCACCCCCCCCCCCCTTTGGCTACCACTTGTCAAGTTGTTGAAACAGTTGGCGGGTTACTGCGTCCCCTGAAGCGCAAGTATTTTTGAAAAGGGGTAGGGCCATGATCGAAAAAGCCGGGGCGTATTTCAATTTGCGATTGGCGAAAGTGATGGGGGTTTTAAAGGCGATGAAGAATGTTCTTTTGCGGTGGGCGTATGTGATTGGGGATGTGCGTGGAGTGTTGGGACGATGGGGCGTTTGGCGATGCCGCATACTGGTTTTGGGGACTTACGGTCAGGTCTTGCAGCATCTTTTAAAAATCATTGCACTTCTCCCGAAACGTGGCCTTGTTTTATCACGGCTGCACCAATCTTTGTCAGATTGAAATAAATGGTGTCTACGCAATGCCTATTTTGGAACAAGTCTGTTGCTTCTCCCACCCCCCTTTTTGCTTATTTTGTTAAACGTTTTTTCGTATGAAAATTTCTGGGATGATCCGGACACCCAGGCAAAATTTTTTTTTTGTGCGGGGGCGTGCGTGCGTGCGTGCGTGCGTGCTACCCCCCACCCCCGGGATTTACCCCTGGATTGAGCAGGTGTTTTTTTTAAAAAAAGTAACCACGGGGGCGGGGGCATACCCATTTAAATATCGTCTGCGATCGGGCGATAAAATTACGGCTCTTTTATGCAACAGCAACGGTATAACCTTATCATGTTGGTATTATTTTTCAGTCACTGGTTAATCAAAAACTACCTCTGATTCCATATCCCCTGTGATCGATGGGGGTTGGGGTCGGGGTGGGGGGGGTAAAAAGGGCATAACATCATCGTTTTCTGTCGGCGTCGTAATCCACTTACATCAGGGATCTTAAAAATTTGGGGCACAATTTTGGCTACATGCCCGGCGACACCCGTTTATAAAATACAAACAGGCCCCGACATAATGCGGGATCACAACATTAATCAAACACCGCGTGCTCCCCTAGGGTGAAATAACACAAACGCTCTGGGAAATCCAACCCCAAATTTGGGAAAAAAACCTCTTTAATGACAAAAAATAAGATTCTGAAGGGAAAAAAAAAAAATTTTTAGCCAAAAACTTGGAACTTATAGGCGCATTTGACAATTTTATTTCCCGGGTAGCTCAAATTCAGTGGCGAAAATTTATTGTGGGTTCAAATTCGCCCAATTTCCCCCTAAATTTTCCCCCTCACCAACTATTTTAAAGGGGGAAAAATTTTGGTTTTGAAATATTTGGAAAAAAAATAAATATATGAATGTATTTTTAAATTCAAATTTTGGGATTTTTTTAAAAAAACTAACCGTAAAATTTCAATATAAAGGTCCCCGTTTTGGAAAACAAGAAAACTGTTACAGATTTTTTGTGTTTTTCAAACAGTTGCCGGACAACAAATTTTAAATTCCAATTACAATTTTTTTTTTCTCATAAAAGATAAAAGTGCAAAAAAACAAAAAAATTTAAAGATGAAGATATTGTTCCTTTAAAATGATAACTGATTTTGTTTTCAAAAATTTCGTGTTTTATTTTTTTTTGTTTATAAATAAAATTTTTACGAAAAATTTTTTTGAAATTCAAAAGTTGAGAAAAAAAATTTCTTGATAATTGGTATTTTATAAAAAAAATTTGCTTTGATAAAAATTGGAAAATTTTGATAATTTGGTATAACCCAAAGTGTACCATCCATTACAACTTACTATAAAATTTTTTTCAAGCAGTCATAAAAAAAATTGAAAAGGTAAAATTAAAAATTGGGGAAAAAAATTGAAATTGAAAATTGAAAAAATTGAAAATTGAAAAAATTGAAATTGAAAAAAATTAAAATTGAAATTGAAATTGAAAATTGAAAAAATTGAAAATTAAAAATTGAAAAAATCAATTTTTAAAAAAAAACCAAAAAAAAAATCTCGGTTTTATCCCCGCGCGCGTCCCTCGACCCCGTCAGCATTTTTTTGATTTTTTCCCCTTTTTTGTTTGGGAAACGATGTCCAATTGCAGCCAATTGTGGATCGATTTTTGGGTCGGTTGGGAACACGTATACGTAAAATGTATCACTTTAAAAATAATAAAAAATAATAAATAATAAATAATAATAATTAATAAATAATAAAAATAATAATAATAATAATAAATTAATAAATAATAAATAATAATAATAAATAATAATAATAATAATAATAATAATAAAAAAAATAATAAAAAAAAATAATAAAATAATAAAATATTAATAATAAAGAAAAACCAGAGAGGTTTTTTTCTAACATCAAAAAGTTAAAACAACAAAGTTTATTTTAAAACACTGCGGTATTTAAATCTAAAACGTCAAATGACCGATTACATGATAAAAAGCAATGTCAAAGCGACATAAAAAAATAAATTTCCATGTTCAACTAAGTTTATTTTTAAAACACTATTACGTCTTTAGGGGATATGTGTTTAAAACAAGGGAAAGCATTTTTTAACCCTTTTTGGTTCGATGCTAATAAAATTTAATTTTCCCTGAAAAATTTACGATTTACAGTGGGATCAGAACAACCTCATTTTTAAATTTGTGCAATTCCCATTTTTTAAAAGGAAATTCTCGATTGTTTGTTTGTCTTTTTAACTGAGTGTTTGTTTATCAAAAAACCTTTTTTGAGAAACCACTGTTTCTTGGTTAATTTTTGGGTTTTTGTTTTTTTGGCACTTTTGTGCTGTGTGTCATGTTTTCCCCTTTGTGCTCTAAAAAACAGCCCCCTCTCTTTCACGGTTTGCGTTTTTTTTAAAATTTAAAAAAGGCATTTAAAAGTGTTCCCTTTTCCCCACTACAGTACTGAAATGGTTTTTAAAACGAACTTTTTTTGGGGGGGGTTAAAAGATGTATTCGTCGTGAGCTTATAATGTGTACATTGAACCCGATATTTACCTAAAAAACAGTGGTGTATGTTGTAACGTCAATGGTTTAAATCACCCATAAAAAGCAAATAACTAGGGGGACCCCGTACGAAAGCTGGTTTTTCTGGGCCCGGGCCCATTGGTGATGTGAGGGGCCCAAAAACAATTAACGCCGGGGTTTTTTGACGTGATACACCGAACGGATTTTTTCCAAAAGTAAATTGAATACTGTCCGTTGCATTTGCCAAACTTTTTTGAAAATTTTCTGAATTTAATCAAGATGTTTACTTAAGTAGTTTTTTTTGACTGATGCACGTGACTTTTCAGCGTCTGAAACAAGAACTTTTTGTGCACGGCAGGCGGGGAGAATGTTATGGGCAAGCTATTTAACAGTCCCGAACACTTCAATTTCTATACCGTCGTCTAAATTGCGTATTTTATGAACTACGTCCACGGGGTTTTCGAATGAGACATATGAGGTGTTGGTGGCGCACTTTTTTTAACCACCCCCCACCGTGTACTACAGGGGTCAATTTTTGGTCTGACGAAATTAAACGCAAATGATACAATAATACGAAAATTTATTTTTTTAAATACTGTGAACAGCAAACATCAAAATTGCAAATTTTTTATGTTCAACAAAGTTGACCAAAAACTCAACTGGTTTAATGGAAACCCCCTATCGGCCTTTTTTTTCCTTTACGTTCTCAGGCTGAGGTTGGGACTGCTTTATTCACGAAATATAAAAGGGATGTCATTTTAACAAGTTCAATAAAATGGGGAAAAAATCAACGGCCCCCCCTGTGTGGCGCAACAGCATTTATTTTATAACCCTTAAATCACCAATTAGGCGTTATTGCCAAGATGTTTAGGAATTTTTTCCCAAAACACAATTTTGGGAAATTTTTTACCCATAAATTGAAATAAACCAAACAGTCAAATCCATCCATAGCATTTTTTGTGTTAATTTAAAATTTACCGAAAACTTAAAAAACCAAACAAAAAACACGAACAAGGTAAATATTATAATTATAAATCATTTCAACAACGGCCATATTGGATTCCCACAAGGGTGGTCTAAACCTTGGGTTGAATCGGGTCTCATTTTTTTCCAAAGAATGTGGAAAAATTTTTCTAAAGGGGACATTCACCGGGCCCTTTTGTAAAATACGGTTGTTAACCTTAAACAAACAACGGCATTGGTGATTTTTGTACGAGGGCTCCAAATTATTTGGGGAAAAAAAGAGGGGGTAATTTCAGCGCGATGGTCAAGACTACAATAAACATGTCATGGGGGGACTTTCCCCTGATAGGGTTAAATGTCAAATTACCGATTAAAAGATCAAAAAGCTTAAATTGAAATGAATAAACAGCTAACATCAAAAATTGAAAATGTTTACTTCAGAACAACACTGAATTTAAAATGTTAAAATGTCAAATGACAATACTCGATCAAAAATTTAAAAATTACAAAATACTATATGCATAAAATTACAATGGTTCCATGTTAAACAAACGGTAGCTACGTAAAACAAGCGAGGTTTTATTCGCTTTCTTTGTTTTTTTCTTCCTTGACTTCCCCCTTTTCCCAACCCGAAAACCCCTTTAACTAATTCTGAAGTTATATTTGGGTTTGAGACCCCTATACAATTTAAAACCAAAACAAATGTAAATTTTTTTTTAAATTATTGGTTTTGACCAATGTTTTATACAACAATAAACCCCTCAAGGTAATGGACATAAAAAATTCAGTCTGAATAAATATAGAACAATGTATGAATAAAAAGTCCCCATCATTATAAATCTTTCTAAAAAATGATGCAGGATGGTCGATTAAAAATGAAATTTATTGAATTTGTTAACACAACATAAAAAAACCCTTTTAACAAAAAAATTAAAGGTTCTATGTTTGACATGGAACCCCACTGACTATTAAATATTAAAAACATCAAATTGGATTGCACGATCGAAAATATGAAACTCAAATTTTTAAAACTTTTAAATTATTTTTGGTTTTTTTAAAGGAATAGGAAAGTATTTGATTTTTGGCAATTGATAAAATTTATTAATTTTTTCATGGCTGATATAACAGAACAATGCAATATCATGGTTGGTTTTAAAAAAAGTTGATTGAAATCCTGTTGTGGAATGTGAGCATACTGTTAATGCATAACTGCTGTGATCCGTAGTCGCTACTGTGATCTTATAAAACATCCCCTCATTTTCAATAAATCAGAATGATTTTTTTTCATTTAAAACTCAATTTAATTTATTAAAAAACTTCCATTCTTTTTAAACCGTCCTGGGGTTTGATAGGGCAAAATTTATCAATATCATTTTTATAGCCCCAAGTTTCCCTAAAAACCCAATATTTAAATTTTTGCCCGACATAATTACACGATAAAAAATGACTGAAATTAAAGTGCAACACCCAAAATAAAAGAAGTTCAAAACAGCACGATTACCTATTAAAATGTTAAACGTCAAATGACATGATTACGAATACTTTAAATAAAACAAGAGGGGCCCATGCCTGTGATATGACAAACCCCCCCCCACCGGCCCAAAATCCGGACCCCCAACTGTAATAGACGTACATCAGTTTTGTCATTATTTTAAATGTTTTGTCCTTTCATCCAAAAAAAACCCCCCATCTCCCCCCATCAGGAACCCCCCGTCTCCCAACAACATGCCTGGGATGATACTAAAATTCAATTTTAAAAGATTTTTTTAAAATTTAAAAAAAATAATTTAACAATTAAATATCTCCAAATGTAATAAAAAAATCTTTTGGGGCAAGGGTTGGAAAAGGATCCAAAAATCATCCAAAAATGCCCGCCACTGTTTCCCCTTCATTATATTTTGTATCTTCCCCTGCTTTGCTGAAGCACAAGGGGAATAATAACAGATGTAAACATATTTTTTTGATTTTAAAGTAAGAACCGTAAAATCATAGATTTTAAAACAAATAGATTTTTTTTATTATTTTGTTTTTGCCCCAAAAGGGGCAGTGTTGGCGCCCCGTGGTCAAACTAAGGGGGCTGGGGGGATCAGTCTGATCGTCTTGTTTGTTTATCCCCCTTTTATCAGGCAATGAGGGGTTTTTGATCACTACACGGATCAAATGCATACTGGGTCAAGTTCAAAAAAAATACATTATCTTTTCGATGATTATTTTAAATCAATAATTAGTGTTGCAAACTTTATTACCAGACAATTGTAGTATAAATGCAACAATGGAAATGGGCCCTTTTGGTTTTGAGACAGAATCCTTTTATCGACAGATCAAAGGGGGCCTTTAAAGGGCAAGACCCTCAAATGTTAAAATAACACCATTAATGTCAACGTTATTCTGTCCCTGCTCATATTGAGTATCCCCTTTTCAACAACACTGGTGAGTCTTTAAAACTAAGGTAAATTAAAACAACAATGTTTTTATTAATTTTTATTTTGTTATGATTCACATTGGTATCCAAAAAATGTATTCCCAAAATGATGGGGCCAAACAGTTACCCATTTGTTCCCCCCAAAAGTATTTCAATCATTTTCATTTCTTGTAAAAAATTGCATTTATTTTTTACCCCTAAATTTTTTAAAAAAACACAAACACCAATGTGATTGTCCCCGTGAGTACAAAACATTCGATGCGGTTAAAACCCAAATTTAAATTTTCCCTTTTTTTTTCAAGAAGGGAAAAAACAAACCCAAATATTTAAAATCCCGGGCAACTGAAAAAATGCTAGGTATCGTGTTCTATTAGTCCCCCAAAAGGGGCAACATTGTGGTAAAATGACAAAAAATGATTCTATGGGGATTATATATTTTCTTTGAACCAAGATAAGCCTACATTGCCCAAAAAACCTTAAAAAAGAGAACTTCTGATGGGAAAAGGGGAGGAAAGGTTTGCAGTCATGATGGAAATAATAGGAAAGTAATTTGCTCCCCAAACCATGTAACAATCTCATCAGAGATGTAATAATGTTGGTTCTTTCTCCCGAAGACGATCAGAATATAATGATCGAAACGTCAAGTTATTCCCCAAACCGTTTTTTCAAACCAAAAACTCTTTCTCTTGAGAGATTGTTAAGGGCTACCGCAAACCCACTCAATGCAAAAACACGAGACAAGTGTTGAAACCCTTCACACCTTTTTTTTTTCAGAATGGCACAAAATTGCCTTCGACAATGTTTTGGAAAAAGCCCTAGGGGAAAACTTTAGACAATTATTTTCAAAAATGAGTTCACAATTGATTTTTTTATTTTTTTAAAGATTTTTTTTTTATATTTTGTTGGTACTTTTTTCCCTTTATCAACTGCATCAATTAGCTTTCCGAACGGTAATTTTGTAATCATATTATTAACAATGTTGTCCTTCCTTTAATCGCCCCACTATTTGTCTTTTTTTTTGTGGTGGTAATTTACTATCGGCGAGTTCGGACAAGTTTCTTGGAATATTGAGAAATTGTAATAATCATGGTTTTTTTAAAGGGAAATTTTTTTTTGTCCTCCGTTGACTGCTGATCCCGTCAAAAAACAATTTTTTTGTGTGGGGTTATGACGTAACGGACCGAATACACTATATAAATTATTTATATCGTTAAACTTTATATACGTATAATTGACTTTATATACTATAATTGACTTTTTATATGTATAATTTGAACTGATTTTGGAACCCTCCTTTCCCCTTCACTGTCGCTGCATCCCCTGAGCTCAGGAAATACGTCATTAGTTTGCTGCGAAACAAATCAGAAAAATGAGCCTAATTTGGGGTATATCAACAATTTCTAACACACACGATCATCATACGGGAATTTCTAGCTATATAATACGGTTGGTCAGATTTCTTGCGATGATTGGGGGCCTTTCGGCGGAATCGAATTGAAAAACCCCCCCATCTGCCCCAAAAGACACCCCCCCAAAAATCCCCAAAAATTTTGTGAAACGTTTCCTAAAAATAGTCGGAATTATAAAGAAACCTTTTTTTAAAAGCACAAAACAACAAAAAAAAATATGCACAAAAGGGGCGGGGGGGGCATTGTCACAAGTGTTTCCCTTTACCATAAAATTGTCGCCCCTCGGATAGTTTAATTAGTAATCAATCACGTCTTGTGCGGTGATGTTGCCATTCTACTTATACGAAAAACAGAAAGGACAATCACCTCTGCATCCAAGTGTTCAAAAGGGATACATGGGGACGATTTCTCCACGTGACGGGTTCTATCTGTTGAATCTAGTCTGGAGGGGAAGAGACAATTACCGGGTGACGGTCCTTTTCCCCGAAACGAAGACAGACAACAAAAAACGGGCACATGGGAATTATTTATTTAAAGATAAAAGCCCGGACACTTTTTAAAAAGGAACTTTGTTATTCATACTTAAACTGGCATTCCCCCAAAAATTTTTTTGTTTTTTCTTTATATTTAAAAACTTGTGTAAGAAATTTAAAATTTGTTTTTCGTTTAAAAAAAAAAGTGTTTGGCTTTTTTGGGGCCGTATGCATATTTTTAAAAACCAGAATGAATGAAGATTAAAATCAGGTGAAATTTTCAGTAACTGTTCACTTTTCAATTTTAATTCCCGGAAAAAAAGCAAAGTTGATGTTTAAAAAACCCTTTAAAATTCTCAATGCAGGGAATATATTGATTATAATGGTTTTATACATTTAAAAAAAAACATGGTGATCTATTCGTCCATAAAAATATTTTTGAATAAATACATGTATATACAAATGATTATTTTTATAATCATATTACAATCAAAATAAAAACCACTCTGGGATGAACAAAAAAAATATACGGTGTAGCATTGGTAATTCAAATATAACAAATGGTTGAGTTTAATATAAAAATTACTTGGTGTAAATGGATGATGATCAATCTGCTATGAAAAAGTTTGAAATGATATTCCCAAAAAGATTATCAAAGAGGCTGATAGATTGTAATACAGGGTTGTATTTGTGTTAACAGATCTAGGCTCATGGTGCCTTTAAAGAAGAACAATGTAATTACAAGAAAAGACGCTGGACGTACACCCTTTAAACCTATGGGGATTACAGACCCTTTGACAGGTTTCTGAGAATGGTAAATCGATGTTTTTTGTGTTTCGGGAAAATTTATCTTTTCATTTGAACATTGATAAATTTTCCTTTTGAAAGAAACAATTTCTTTGAAAAAGAGATATTTTAAGATGTTTACATTTCTGAAAATAATCACGATAACATGGTTTTACATAACTATCTCCCAAAATTAATCGTTTGGGTCTAGTTTTAAAATTTATTTAGCATTTTTTTATGTTAAAGACGGGCGTTCGTGTTTTCGCTATTTAACGGGCTTTTGCTATTTAAACGGGCATTTATTTTATCAGAACATTGCTATTTTATTTGTCATCAGAACATTGTTTTTTCTTGAGGAATTAATACAAATGCTGTTAAATTTCCCTTTTTCAAGATATCGGGGAAACATGGTTTACAGTAAAAATTACCGAATGCATTGTGGTGGGTCCCCTCATAAATTCGTTTTTGGGATTTTTTTTGTTAAAAACTTCCGACAACTTTCGGGAAAAATTTCAAATAATCCTTTTTAAAGGGAAAAGACCAATGTTAATGAAAACAATTTGTTTTAAAAAACGGGGGAAAATCCTTAAAAAAGGTTAGATTATTCTTAAATATTTTAAATTTTAATGTATTTTGTATTTTTTATTAGGAAAAACTGATGTTCATGAAAAAACACTGAAATTGCCGTCAAAAAACAGAAAAAACTACGATGCATCTTTAACCCTCCTAAAGTTGATTTGAGCAAACGGTTAAAAAAAACATCACAAAAACCCCAAAAAAAAGGTGAAGGTTTGCCAATCACGTCAGGAACAAATAAAAATTCCACGAACCCAAAAAATGTATTGAGTGTTGAAAAAACCCCAGGAAATAAATTTCCCCAAATCTTTTTACTAAAACATTCATTATCCCCCCCCGCCCAAATGCGGGAAAAAAAGACTTTGTCTGAAACAAAAAAACCCGTCTGGAATCAATGAATGTTGTCAAATTTTCGTTAAGACGACAGAATTTGTGGGTTTTGACAAAAACAGAAAATTCGACGAAAATAACATTGATTAAGATGGGATCACCTCAGATGGAAAAAAGGTACTTGTGTAAAAGCGAACAGGGAAAAAATTATATAATTCAAACGTTTTTGGAACACATGTTGAAAATTATCCAAACAAAGAATTTTACTGAATGATAACATGATTATTATGGGGGAAAGGGGTGGTTAAGAATCATAATGGAAAAGGGAAAAAGTATGGACATGACAAGGGCCCAAAACAGTTCAATATTCTTGATTAGGAAATTGAGTTTCCCTTTTGCTGTAGACCATTCGGTGATTGTGTTTTGTTTTTTTTTAATTTATTTAAAATGTGAAATCAAAAAAAAAAGGAACTGAAATTTTCCCAGGGCATCTCCCCACACACACCCCCCCCAAACCATGGATAGTTTGGGGGGTATAAACCATTGCCCTGTTGCCCCTTTTTTTTAGAATTTCTTGGGGAAGGAAAAAAAAGAAACGGGGGGTACCAGCCCCCATTGTGTCCCTCAAGGGGCTCCTCCTCACCCCCCCCCACTTTTGGAAAAATAATAAGCATTAATGTCATTCCAGATTTGCACGTGGTTGGGAATATTAGATTTTTTTATTCATTTCAAAAAATTGCATTTTTTTAAATTTTGCGCACAAACAAAATTTTGTATTCCCAAAATTTTCAAAAAAACCACAATTTAATACAGAAAAAAACATTTGGAAAATTGTCTTTAAAGGTAAAAAAAATCCCAAAATTTTTTTTCAGATCAAGCAAACGTTATTCCCCCAAATTTTAAAAAAAAGTTTCTGTGTTGGATTACGTTTTAAAAATAAAAATTTTTTTCTAACAGATATACAAGACACATTTTTTTAAAATATATTTTCCCAAACACACTTTCTGGTTTTTTTTTGGTAGTTTGTTTTAATTAAAATACTTTCTTAAAATGGCAACAAAGATGAAAAAAAATCCAAAACCGATTTTAATCTACCCCTGTCTTAACGACACATTGTCAAAGGCCCTTAAATGTTTAAAACTTTTTTTTTTGTGCCTTATATTAATTAGCATAAATTTAAAACAATTTTAAATTTTTTTTTTGGTCATGGTTATTAATTTATCAAATAATAAAAAATTTAAATTGCCCCCCTTTTCAAGTTTTCAAACGTTCGTGACGTACAAAAAGGCAGAAATTTTACACCGGACTGGCGGTATGGTTTGGTGCCAGACTTTGATCGGATAAATTTAAAAAATTAAAAAAGGGGTCGAGTTGTCCCGTCATTTCAATACCGTTTAAATTGTCATACACACAGACCATTTGGAGAAGCAGGGAAAATTTATTCGAAAAGCTAGCAGTAACACAAAACTGCCCCAAAAGGGGAGGTTATCCGAAACGCAGCGCAAGCCCCATCATGCGGTCGGAACACACCAAAAAAGGATTTAAACATTACGGTGTTTTTTTATGAATAACGAAACAGTTGAGTCAAAGTTCGATCAAAAAAAAAATAAAAAACAACGCAGGCATAATGAAAAAGGTTAATTTTTTTATGTTTGTTTCCAGGATATAAAATCAAACATGTTTTTATCAACGGGAAAAATCGGCAGTTTTCTGTGAATATTGACATGGGGGAACATGTCTTTTAGGGAAGTGGACTGGGGCATGGGAATTTATAAAGGCCATTTCCCCTGAGTTTTTCTCCTTTAAAAACACCTCTCTTCTTCGTTGGAGCCTTAAAGCCTTCTTACTTAGCAGGAATATCGTTGGAATTGCATCGGGAGCAGAATGGCCTTATAAGCCATACCGAACGGGCTTGAACCCGTTAAAAAGCATTCTGCTCGACAACACTCGCATGCAGGGTTGGCCCGACGCATACTTGGGAAGTGCGGGGATCGCGGATCGGGATTTGCCTCAGTGTACGTCACATTTTTATTTAATGGGGGGTAGGGCGTGAAAAAGCCCCCCCAAATTTAAAATTAATATTTGTATGGTATAAACGTGGGGGGAAAAATTACAAATGACAAATATTTAGGGCATTTTTGAACAATGAAATAAAAACACCACATAGGACCTTTAATGACACATTTCGTCCCTAATTTGTAGTGAAATCCGACTTTTTCAATTTTAAGTTTCCCCCATTAGTACTTTCAGGAAAGTTCCCATTGTATCTAATCCAATGCATGTATTCCTTATAGTTTTGGAATAACATGCATTCAAAGACGGTCCTAACTATATTTTTGTAATTTGGGTAAAAATAACCGCATTGGTCACTCCCCCAAAACAATTGGGATTGGTAAAAAAGGCCCCAAACAAGAAGAGGTTTTTTTTAAAAGCGGGAAAAGGGGTTTTCAGGGGGAATGGCCATTTAGTAATACTCCCGCTAACCCAGTCCACTTGTAAAACGACATGTTCCACCATGCTCACCATATTCACCATAAAAACATTTATAAAAATATTTAAAAAAGGAGTGTAAAAAAGCTCGCACCTTTCTTGAACAAAATATATTATATTGTTCATGAAAGGAAATTTTTTCAGTTATATCCCCAAAAAATAACAGATTTTAAAATAAAAAAATAAATTACTTCTCATTGATAAATCATCTTCTTTCGATAGGGGTGCGCCAAAAATTTAAACTTGTTTTTTTTCATGATTATAAAATATTATGTTGTGGCGTCTGTCGGTGAAAAAAAATTAAAAAAATGTTTACAATCGCGTTCAGGGGAATTGCACAAAAAATACCCTTTCAAGCCAGAGAAAACAAATTAAGGAAATTAAAGAAGAGGGCTAAAACCCCCCTATTAAAATTTGGCACATAAATCTCGGAAAGGGGGGGTGGTAATACCCAATATCTGTTAACAGTAAATTTTTTTTGAATATTTGCTATGATAAAAGAGGGTATTTTCTTTTTTTCCGTGGGTTTTTTAAAGACAGGGTTGGATCGACATGTCCAAAACTGTCTCTAGTTTTAAAATTTTTTCCCAATGGTTGGGGACAAAATTGTTGACTTTTTAAAGGGTTGGATTATTCAAAATTGATTTGATTGCTGCAACACAGACACATACAGATAATTAAATCATGTCATAATTTATAATAACAGGAATAACATATTTGGGCATAATGACTTTTGGGCATGTTCCCCCTTTAAACATAATAGAAAGCATTTGTAAGGCCCCTTTATGGAAGACATTCAAAGGCAAAATAGACTAGAAACAATTTAAGGGGAATTTTAAATTATTGCCCCTAATAGTGGTGATCCTAAAAAATGTTCCTTTGTTTCTTAATATGGGTTTCTTATTTTTGTATTTATACATTGATAATGATTTAGGTATGAAACTTACATTTTTTTGTATTGCGTAAAAACCATGTCTACTTTGGGTTTGTACAAAGGCACTTTGGGAAAAAAATAATAGGTCTCGTTTGCTTACGTTTTTGATTTGGTAAAAAAGACAAAAGTGCATGGTCATCTTGATGGAAACCCAACGGTAACAACCTATCACGTTATCCCAAACAGCCCCCGGGGTCACTGTACTTTTTTATATGACTTTTTCCCAAACCACACTAATGACATGCCCCTTTTGTGATGTCAGTGACGTAACTGATTTTGCAGGTCCCCAAAATCCCCTGGCAATGTTAAACCGGGACACCAGCCACCTGAAAATAGAAGGATCAGATATCTACGGATAGTTCGGTTCGTGTGGTTTTGCCGAATATTTGAGTTGAAATTTTTTAAACGAATACGGGAAATTTAAAAAAGGGCTTTATCCTTTTTGTATACAATTTGAATGGGGATGGGAAAGAATTTTTTAAAAATGATATCGGGATAAAAAAACAAATTAAAAGTCTTTCCTGTTTTTTAATTTATCGAACATTTCAAGCAATTTTTTTAACTGTAATATTCATGCATATTGGGGGTTTAAACATTTGACATCCATAGGATCATAAATTTAACAAAAAAATAACAGAACTTTAATGTTGTTCCCCCCCCGATTTATGGGGGTGATCAAAAAAAAATATCGTTCCAACTTTTTTTTTATTTTGTTTTATTGATAAATGATTTAAGTATAAAGTGTAACCAAGTTATGTACAAACTGAAAAGATCTTCTTGGAAAAAAAAAATAAGTTATCTATTACAAAAATTATCTGTTAAATATTTCAATATGTTTATGCCCGAAAATCTTCATTATTCCCGAGATTCAACTATTTGTAAAACTTGCTCAGATTATTCAATTCTTATTTATACACCTTTTTAATTATTCACTTTGGAAAGGGGTGAACCCAATCCCCTTGTACACAATGTCTAAATATGTTTTTTTGGGAGACGACAAAATTCCAAATCTCACTTTTTCAGTATTCATTGCTCAAAAAATCTCAAAAATTTTGTTTCACCCATTTTACCCCCCTCTCCAAGTGTGTTTTTCATTATTTTGTCATTTTGGACGAAAAGGGCATTGATTCCATTCTTTTCTTTCTTCATTTATACCCTTAAATATACAATTTTATTTATTACAGAATTATTAAAGTAAAACCCCTAAAATAAAAAAGAAATTTACATCGGATAGCACTTGCCAGACACGATGTAAAAATCGATATTTTTTTTTTTAAAATAACCCCCCAAATTTTCTTTTAAGACAAAAATCTGTACAATAATTTTACATCCATATGTTAAAAAAAAAGGCAATTTTTATTTGAAATCCAAGAAAAGGTTGTAATCATTTAATGTTTGAAAAAAAACATACTGTTTCTTTAAATTTTCTGTAAAAAACAATTTTTTTACAGTTTGGGTTGACTTAAGGCTGCTCACAAGAACCAACGATCTGTAATGAAATTTTTGAATAAAGAACATTACATTTAAAAAGACAAGATGAATAGGAAATTTTTTTTTTTTAAAAAAAAAGGGAAATGGGTTTGGATACACCCTCACAATTTTAGGGAACTATAAAAGGATCCCTTTTTTTTCTGGGAGGATTTTTTAAAAGGAAAAGCCCGAAACCATCAAAAAGTCGATAGTTTTCGCTTTCTGTCCCCCCCAAAATCGAAAAAACATTTTAACTGGTATTTGTGATTGAAAAATAATGAAAAAAACCCTTAAAAGTGGCGGTCGGATACAACCTTACAGTTCGTTCCTTTCAAAGACCCCAAACTCGTGAAAAAGGGACAAAGACAATACAAGAACAACTAATTTCCTAGCAATACAAAGTCCAAAATTGATTTTTGGGGGCAACACTTAAGATGGAAAAAAACCACATGTCATATCCCAAAAAAACTACTGGATCGTAATCACATTTACATAAAACTTACATTGTGAAAAAAAGGTTTTTTAAACAACACATTATAAAAATTGACTGCATACCACTTACATTAGCCGGGTTTAAACTTAAACAAAGGGGGTGCACTGTTATGCCAAAATCTAAAGGGGTGTTTTAAAAAAAATTACGCGTCATAATTTATATCTAAAAGTGCCTGGCACATACCCTGAAGTCTGGTTCACAATCCCCCGGGGATTAAAAAATTTAATCTCTCCTAAAATACAACTGGTGTTCTGCCCTTTCCCTTGAGGTAAAAAAAAACGGATATGGTGTAAATGAGCCCCGATGATGATAAAAAGAACCACGGGAACCCATATACAAACCCAAAATTTTTTGGCTCGAGTAATTTTGATTCAGGCTGAAAAAATGGTGTTTTCACCCTGGCAAGACCCCTTTGCGGCCCCCAAAAAATATACCACCTAAATAAAACTAGAAACTCACCCAAGTTCTCAACAACTCCGGACTGCAAGTATTAGGCATGACAGTTTTGTACTTACCAGCTTGGAAAAAATTTTATAAAGGGGGAGGGTTTTTTTTAATCAAAAATTTATTTGGCCTTTTTTTAAATTTTAAATTTCCCATGGCTCTCAATCGCCATAAATCAAAAAACCGCACAAAAAAGGGTAAATGTTGAAAAATCCTAGAACCAAAAAAGTGCAAAGATTCTGAGTTAGAATAACATGTGTCGTGTCAGTAGAAAGTTCTAGAATCATTACAATAAGTATAAAAAAGTCACAAATTTGGGCCCAAACAAAAGGGAAAACCCCTAGCTGTTGTGTAAAAAACCAGGTTCTCGGAGGGGTTTTTTTATTAATGTTTTTTTTTCTTGATCATTGTGATTCCAACCCTTTTAAATGATGGTAACTTCTTTTTCGGGATTTTTCTTTCAATATCAATGTCAGATTCTGAACGGAAATTTTAAAAATTTCCCTGTGTTCGTTGACAAACAGACCAAAGGTGCTTAGCATATAAAACGTAGGGACCAGTTTTGCTCAAGAGAAAAACGTATTTCTGTATCCCTCTGCCAATTTAACCTTTAAAAAAAATTATTGGGATCTGGTTGAAACAATCGATATTAATAATAATAATGATAGCATAGGGAAAAAATTATAAAACATTATCCCCACAATGGAATTACAAATATACATTCTTTGAAAATTGTGACATAAGATGATTTTAAGATCGACAAACAGTTATACTTGGTTTGGTTTATTTGGGAAAATGATTCCAGGTCTCACCCGCGACGAAAAGCCCCTATCACCCAGTTCCTTTTTGGTTTGGGTTTCCCTTTTAGGGTGACATTTTGGACCCAAATTGCGTGATGGGGGGAGTTTTAAGCAGTTCAGAAATAAAAATTAAATGTTTTAAAAAGTTTTTAAACAATTAAAAATTAAAAAAATTTCTGTGAAACAGGAAGCCAGTGCAGTTCTTTCAAGTTTGGCGTGTTTGGCATGACTTTTGACAAAGTCACAACACGATTTTTTTTGGGGGAAGACAGTATTTGATTCTGGGGATAAAAGAGCATTCCCTTATCGAGCCGTGATGTGACAAACGATGTATAATTTGTTCAGCAATTTTTTATTAAAAATATTTTTATTCGGCTAATATTTCTGATATGAAATATATCAAACAATGTTGGGAAAAGGGGTTTTAAAGTCTTTTCGAGTCAAATATAACACCCAAATTGCTTGGATGAGGGGTTTCTGCAGTCAAAAATAAAGGGAAGAAAACTTTAGAAAATTTTACGTATCCAAATAGAACAAATTCTTTTTTTTCGTCTTCAAGCGGAATTTTTGTCTCACCCAATTTCGAATCTCTTAATACATTTCTCCAGTGTTTTGCAGGAATCGCGGTTCTTGAGTTTTAAAAAAGAATGTAAAGCCGTGTCATCGGGTAACATGGAAATTTTAAAATTATACTTCAAAATGATATCACGAACTGAAAATTAAACAGTAAACCACTTTTTTGGCGACATGAAGGTTCGATTCCGTAACACTGGTAAACAAACAAACAGTCTAATTGTGGATCCTTGCTGACCGGTGTTTGGAAAAGGAATGACTGTAGGGGAAAAAAACACGGGTATTCTCAATTTTGTGACAAAAAGTTTGAAATGTTTGGAGGTCCGACGGGTGGACATGGAAGCCACTGGGTTTTGGTTTTGGCACTTTTTTAAAATGTTAAAGGTTTTTGATTAAGACACTTCCAAGAATGGAGGAGATTTTTCCTTTTAATTCTTCACAATATATTTTGTTTTTGGATTCCCAAATTTCCCCTTTACGATTTTCCTTCAATTTACCGGTTTTTTGCCCTTTTTTTTTGAAAGGGGTTAGATTTGTTAAATTCAGGTTTTTTTCGGGCATGATCTCCCGATTTCGGGGCGTAGATTCAAAAGACGACACAAAAAACCAGCTCCCATCTTCAAAATTTACTTTTCCAGTTGAGATTAAAATTGACAAAAACTTGGATATTTACATTTTTTTAGTGGGAAGTTAGAAAATGGTGGTATGTTTTTTTTTTTTTCTATTTTCCATGTTGCCAAAAGATCGATAAGCCGGGATGGATTCGAGATAAAAGGTGAATATTTTCACGCGTTATCAGAGGGCAAAACGTGACCATATCATGAGTGGGTGCTGGTATGCTGGATAAGTCCATGAGCAGAAGATCTTTAAACGATTTGCAAATTTTTTGAATGATGTCCAAAGAAGTTAAAAACACCAGTTAAAAAAAATTTTTCGAGTGAAAAGATAATCCACAATTTAATTTTTAAAATCGAAAAAATTTAGAAATTTACGTTTACCATCAACTCC
Source organism: Zoroaster sp. YZ-2022 (assembly GCA_029582265.1). Lineage (NCBI taxonomy): Eukaryota > Metazoa > Echinodermata > Asteroidea > Forcipulatida > Zoroasteridae > Zoroaster > Zoroaster sp. YZ-2022. The sequence continues at coordinate 4,148,750 of JAQQFT010000023.1, forward strand.
CTTTCGGTCGATATATATTAACAAGGCGAACAGATCTAGGTTGCATGTTACCTCAGCCCGAGATTCAAATTTGGTAGTCAATGTTAACATTTTTTTTTGAAATAAACTGGGCCCAAAGAAATTCCCCCTCCACCCCTCTTTTTTTGGGTAGTGGAGAAAATAAGGGGAGTGCATTCACGGGGTACAAGTCATCATCAGGTTTAAACCATGTCTCAATGAGACCTAAAAAACTGAGTTATGTGCATACACGTCGGGGTGGGCAAAAATTTAAAACAATTTGTTTATCCGACCCAAAATTTTACCAACCTTTTATGCGGGAAACCCCTAATTTTGGGTTTAGTCGCCGGGCACGGGCAAGCTCGGTGGTCGGGGGTTAAGACGTCTGCACGGCAGGAGGTCGGGTTAGTCCCCCCGAGTCCCTGTGATTTTTCCCGACACTGGGGCACGAGTATACAGTAACTACCGTTGTGGGCAAAATTTAATCAAAATTGTTTATCTCCCACAAAAAATATCCCAACCTATAAAAATCCAAAAAGTTTTGAATACAAAATCAAAAATTCATTTTTTTTATGAATTATATTCAAACACAGAACTGAAGTTTTGACTCATCATGAACATTTGGAGTTGGTTATGCCTGTCCCTTTTTGATTTGGGTTTAAATTCACTGTTTTGGGGGCCAACTTGTCATTTTGATGTGAAGTGTAACCTGCTTTTATAAGAGAATATGACACGGGGGCCCCATTTTTGATTTCTGTTTTACGAATATCGATTGTTCAAAATTTCAAAAACAATCTTGAAAATCTGAAGGCTCTAATAGCAGCAGACGGGGTCAGCGTCGACTACTTTTAGATTCTGGGATTTTTGGGTATGATGATTACCGATTCATACGTATGATTTTAAACTTGTATTTGCAGGAGGATAAAAATAATTGCGGTGACACCAGGGGAATCTCAAGAGTAAATGGTTCTGAAAAGAACTTGGGGTCAATCGACGTTTGATCAGTATGCCTGATCGTCCTCAGGAGAAACTCTCAATTAAATTCCCCGGGGCCCCCCTTAATGTAATTTCTCTTTGGGGTTAGAGTCAAGAAAAAGCCAAAATTTGGAAGGAGTTGGGGTTTAGCGGATAAAAGGGGTTAAATCTTGAAGGTATAAACCTTTGTTGGGACAAATTAAACGTTTTTTTTGGTGAATCTTTACTTAAAAGGGGAAATAAAATTGAGCCTTCATTTTAAAAAAAAAATCCAACATCCTGATAGTAAATAAAAAGAATCTCTCTTTATTTTCCCCCTGTTTGCCACTTTTTTTGTAAAATTAAAAAGTGGAGGGGGAATTTTGGAGCAGTGTGTAGTTCAAATTTTTAGATCCCGGGCAAACCCCTTTGGGCCCGGGTTGAAATAATCATTTGGTGTCTAGCCATTGATAGTACGCTTTTTGAGTCTACTTCCGATAGAACAGAGAATTTTTTTGTGATTACTGATATGTTTTTTAAGTTCATCATGCCATACCAACAAAGGATCAGACTGAAAAAAAAAGCATTCGTTTTGGGTTAAGAGGGTTTTTAAAAAGGGTCATTCCCTCCCTATCACCCAAATATTTAAAAAATTTTCAGTGACCCGGGTTTTAGTTTTCTTTAAGAATTTCAACAACCTTTTTGGATAATGAACACAAAAGTTTTTCCCCAACACCAAATCGTTTCTGAGATATGGCCGCCTGAAAAATATAGCCCGCCCTTTTTTTCCTCCCAAATTGCGACAGTGATTTTGTTTTTCCACAAGATATTTTTCTGCACATTGTTACAAAGGGGAAAAACACCAAACTCAGAAATTTATGTCAAAAGTAAGGCCCATATCCTTTAGTTTTGTCATTTTGGGCCCCTCTGGTAACCACATAATGGTCAATTTTTTATGTTTATTGCGTGTGCAAAGTACTAACTCTTCCCCAAACAAGGTAGACCAATCATATCTTCATTGGAGGTTTGGATTAGTCAGTATGGTTCACAGGAAAAAGGGTAAAAAACAACCTCCTTCAAATTGTGCGACCAGGGGGGGCCACTATCCATGTAACAAAACTTTAAAATATTTTATCTATCTATGTATTAAAAAATTGTTTTATTTTTTTCTCCTTCATTCAAGATATTTTCAAAAAAGGGGTGGCCTTTTTGTTAATATACAGATTACTACTTTGAGAATTTCCATGGTGCCCCAACAAATAGTTTTTACATGTCCTCTTCCCCTGAAATAAAACTGTTTTCCAGTATTCATAATTGAGAATTTCACATGATGTCACAACAAATAGTCTTTACTTATCCTCTTCACCATGCAAAACTACAAGTTTTAATATACAAAAAAAAAGACTGTACAGTATATTCTGTATGGAACATTCCACAAAATCTTTTTTTCACCCCGTTTGGGACGCGTTCAACCCTCAAACCTATTAAAATTTTGTTCTTTTTTAATAATAAACGCAAAATACGATTTTTTTTTTTATTTTAAATAGCTTTGTATTACTATTACACTAATTACCTTTAGACGTGTTTTTTTCCCAAAGTTGCAATTTGTAAAAAGGCCGGGTTTTCCCCCTCCACAACCGATTACTTCATTATGGTCGGGTCCTCCAGGATTTTCTCCCGTCTAATTTTTCATATCGAATGTGACCCAAATTTGGGGACAGCACTTCCAACGATGAGAATGGATAAAAGGGAATGGTCAGGTGAATTCTCTGCGTCTTCTGCTATTGGGCCCTGGGCACTATATTAAAAAAAGAGGCACTTCAAATTTTTGAGAACAGATAGCCCTGCTTCACGTTGTGCCTTTAATCAACCTCAAGCACCCATCCCTCCTGTTTCTTCCTCAAACTGCTGATCGAGCTAAAACCATAGGCCTGTGACAATGTCCCATCTATGTCCATACCCCCCGGCTTGTTGGATGAAAACTAGATAAACCCCTTTCCCAAGGGGCCAGTGGCATCTAACTTAGCTGAAATGAAACATAGTGCATTGTTGTCAGTCTCCTTTATTTCCTTTGGCCATGAAGATAATCTCGGAATTTATTAGTGCCCCCAATAGAGAAAAAATTCTAACTTATGGGGGGGGATTTTTTTCTCAGTTGGGACAGACCGACTAATTATGCTACAGGAGGGAGTTTGCCATCATGGTCCTGTAAAAAAACCCCACCAAACCATAGATTGGCATAAATTTAAACAAACGTTGGATAGATCCAAAGGCAAGTACAGGAGCAGTTATGGGGGGTTCCCTTTTGAGTAAGGAATGCATGTTCACACTCTGGGTCCATAGATCACCCAGTCCGGACCTTGAGCTTTTTTTGGGGGTGGAGGGCCTGTTTCTTTGGGAAACCACCCAGAGTCGTATTTTTGGGGGAACTATTTTGAAGAGTTCTTGATGAAACGCCGATAATAGCCGACAAAGCCAAGAAAAGAACGGACTTGTTTGACATTCATATGACGAGGCCATGTATCTAGAGCAGACATTTTTTCTGGGTCTGTTTGTACGCCTTCTTCAGACAAAATATGCCCAAGGTACTTTACAGACTTACAACAAAATTTCTTTCTTGGAAAACTTTGGTCCAAACTCAAAAATGGGTCAAACCTTCATCATTTCCCATCGTCTAGGGTTTGGGAAAACGATAAGATCGTCCATATAATTATAAAAACTTTTATGTTCATCCCTGCAGGTCTCCATCAACCTCAAAAATTTGAGGAGCCCCCTTCCCCTTGAAATTCTTTCAAACTGATAAAAACCCAGAGGACAAAATGAAGCCCCTTTGTCCTCCTGCCCATAGGTATTTGGAAAAACCCAGATTTCAAGTCAACAAAAAACCCCTCGCCTTTAAGACAATCAATAGCCTCCTGTAGGGCTGGACAGCATACTGATCGGGGATTGTTGGGATAATCAATACACATTCGCAACTCCCGTTTTTTTTTCAAACCCAAAAACAATGGTGATTCTCTGATGATGTCGTTGTCTAACAGTTGCGTTGATCTTAAGTCTTTCAAATCGTGGTGCTCCCTGATTTTTCCTAAAGGGGCCCACCCGAAATTTTGATTGGTGTTAAAATTTGGGGGCCCCTCCAATCATGGAGAAACCTCAGCCCCCAATCTCATTTGTCCAGAATATTTTTTTTATGGTTGTCAAATTTTGGGGAGAGGAGTTAAAATTTGTTGTTTACCTGGTTGTTGCACAAAAGGGGCGTGAGCCCTTCCCCCTCACATTTGGGCTTCAGACACCATTCTGGTTTAAAACATCTGCCAAAAGGGGAATTCCTGGGCCCAAAACGCCCGACCGTTCGGTTAACAACCACCATTGATGGTAAAGTCGAGCTGCCTGGGGTTTAGTGAAGGGTGTCATCTAGACCCCGGGGGAATTACGTCTTCCTTGAGCCTCCAAGCACAGTCCCGGTTTGGCAAGACATTTGAATAGATCCACAGATAGACCATTTTCTCCCTGTTGAAAGGTGACGGAACGTTTAGAATGAGATCTCACTGTACCGAGCTTTCCCCTCGTTAGATTCTGCCCCATCGGCGATGTTTTTTTAGATCTTTTGGGGGGAACTTATGTTAAGACTTCGAACAAACCGAGCGCCTGCTTGTTTCCAGCACGACCAAAACAGCTGGAAAAAAACCAGAGTTGGTGCCCACTATAACTGGTTTTAAAACCCGAGTTTGTCCATCTGGGGGGCCCAAAACAAAGGGCGAACCTACTGCTTGCCACTGAAAGGGCGTCCCCTATGGAGACGTAAGTCCATCCCTAGGGGATTTTCCCCTCCCTCCAGTATAAGACTAAATCTTTTCTGGGTACAACGTCGGTTTAAGCGTTTGAAGAAAGAGTTTCAGATTAGATGACGGGATCCACCGGGGCAGGGGGCCCTAGACCGTCGACCCCGCACCGGGGGATTGCCCCATACAAACCCCCAAAATATCTGTCCCTGTTTAAAACTTCACCTGGGTATTACTGCGCCAGACACCTTTCTCCCTCTGCTGGCGTCCTGAGTCTTTTCCCCATGTCCTCCGGAACAACGTCAATTTTTTGGTTAACACCCCGGGGGTTTGGGGTGTTTAGGCACCCCCCTTAATATCCCCCTTTCCCCCCAATGAGAAGCGAAATGACTAATTGCCTTTCGTGACCTCTGTCGGTTTTGCCCTGCCTCCATTTGCCTGAGGGACATGTTGGTGAGGGCGTCATGTTCGGGGATTGCATCTGAGGATGGCGTTCTTGTTGAGCATCTTTCCCGGGATGATCGACTGAGCAAAGAGTTTTGGGTATTGTGACTGAGGTGGAAAGCAAATTTGCGGGAGGTGTTGAGCTTTATTTTGGGCCCCGGGGATGGCCGCCCACATTCTCCTGTTGTTTTTGGCCTCATTTTTCTTTAAAAAAGGGGTTTGAAAAAGACGTTGATCTACCTTGTCCTAAGATGGAATTAAAAGGGATCATCTCGTCAAAATCCTCGATAAACTGAAGGGCTTTTTTCCCCTGAGTTTGGGGGACAAAAAACCCAAAACCTTTCCCTGGCAATTTTGCAGTCGATTAATAATTTGAAGGGAAATTTCCCCAGGTTTGTGACAACGTAGCTTAAAAAATACTCGTCATCATCTTTTTGTCACGAAAAGAGGCCGGAAAAAGTTTCAAGGCATGGGGAGAGGCCCCGATGTTTCACGGTCACTAACCCCGTTTGAATATGGCCTACTATTCTTACTCCCTTTAGGGCCCAAACTTTCCTATTTTGCCATTGGGATAAATGAAAAAAAAATTAAAAGATTTGAAGAAAAATTTCGAAGTTGGTTTTTGGCAAGTTAAAATAGGATAAAAATATATTATGAAAAAACTTTGGTTTTTGAAGGGAAATTAGATCAAACAAAAAAATTAAAAAAATAAAAATTGATAAAACTTTTAAAACCACTGAATCAAATTAGATCACATTAAAATTTTTATTTTGACAAAAATGTAACCCTGTTCACCGGGAAAATGAAGATGCACCTGTTGCATGCTTTTTTTTTTTTAATTTGGAGTAAAAAAGTTTACCCTCAAATAGTTTTCCCCTTCCTTTGGGGCGGTTGGGGGCCTTTAACCCTTGGGCCCCTTTCCCCGCTTGGGGTAGGTGTGAAATCCCGCCCGGTTACCCAAAAAAATCAGTTTAACCCAAGGGTACTTTTAAAATTTTTAATGGGTCTGGGCCATTTTGATCAGGGCTTTGGGGGGGTGATTGTTTGCCCCAAGTTTCAGAAATACCTCCTCCAGCCCCCTCTAATCACGGCGTTTTCATCTAGTTTTTTAGAGGTTTTTCCGACTCTGCAATTTTTTTCCTTTTATCATATTTTCCTAAATTTGGCTCTTTTAAAATTTTGAGTTTAAAATTAA
>JAQQFT010000023.1:4155621-4181254 GCA_029582265.1 Zoroaster sp. YZ-2022
TATTGGTTAAAGATCGAATTAAATTGCCAAAAACAAGTCCCTTCATATCTGTGTTGTGTATTATGTACAAAGATATGGAGAATTACTGCCGAATAAAGCGATTTGGTCACATCAACTTTTCAGTGCATGTGTTTTGTACACAGATACAAAATGCGCTATAAATGATGTCATGATGACGCCAAGACATTGCAGGCCAAAAGGCACATCTACAATACCCCACAAATGTATAACTGAAAAAGTTTGATGATCGGGTGTATACTTCTTGAGCTATGGTGATAACAAGATTGCCTAATTAAATATTCATGACTATAAACTAAGCTAATTAATTAAGAATTTTAGTCTAATGACATTTAGAAACCACGTCAAGGCATAAGCTTCCATATGGTATATGATTTGACTTTCTCATATTCCTAAGAAGGACTTTGCCACGCAGACCTCTCACCGTTAAGGCAATAGGGTTTTGGTGGAAAGGAAGAATAAAAAAAAAAATAAAATCTTTGATTAGAAACAATAGCTGTTCCGACTATCAGTCGTAACAGCTAATAATAATAATAAAAATGAGGGATTTATGACCCACATCTCCACCAAAAAGTGCTCAAGGCGCCATAAAAGAGAACATAAAAATAACATAATATTAAATACTACAAGCATACAATCAAGCACAGACATAACATATAACATAATTAATCAAAAAGCACTTGACATGAGGTGTGTTTACATGTAAGACATTTCTTGAAAGAGTCAATAGTCTGGCAGGATTTTACATGACGTGGGGTGCATTCCATATCAAATAAATAAATACTACAAATAAATATATTGTGTAAATTTCATAAAATGTATGAATGCTTACTACATTAAAACATGTACTAACATGTACTAATTATTATATGTACTAAACATTACATGTATTATCAAATAGTTCTGACTTCAAGACAGTATAGTCCAGCCATTTTTCAGTCAGGGCAAAAGTATCAGGGCTCACATTGGCAAAATCATGTTCAAGTCTGATAAGGCTGCTGGTATCTGGACCTGGATACCCAACCGAACTGTCATTACCCGGTTCTGTTTTTTTCAGTTCCAATTACCTGGCAGGAGGGAATGTTTGCCTGTTGTTTGCAGTTATTGGATTAGTGCATGCTTTATGTCTGCACTGTGAGTGTGTGCCATGGAGGAATATTATTATAGGAAGTCCAAATTAATTGTTGCACTATTAATAAAAAGTGTTGTTGAAATTGAAAAGTAAGCGGGTGCCTGGGTATCCAAAGTTTCTTGATTTCGGGTATCCGGTTCCAAAAATATCTGAAAGCACAGCCCTAAAGTCTGATAACTTGTTCTTGACACTGCAAAAGCCGATCGGGTACATGTACCCGAACACAAAGAGCTCATTATGGCGATTGGAAGTTGCTTCAGCTGGGGATGAAACATTAATCCTGCAGGCAACATAGGAGTTCCTCCATAGAAAGGTAGGTAAAAAAAAAAAAACACTGAGACACGAAAAGTTGTTGAAATAATAACCATGACAACACACCTTTGGTAGTTTCTGTACAATGCTCCATATCTTGTCTTCAAGAGGTTTCTGTTTCTGGGCCACCAAAGGCTCTTGTACATCTACAAAAACAAAGAAGGGGAACATTTAATTAATAACATGACTACACTGTTCTCCTTCAGTCAGGATTTGAACATGGGGTTTGAAATTTATCATTCTGTTACGAATCTTACCCTTTGATTTTGATAAATATTAGCACCCCTTATAGTTCACTTCTTCCCCTTCCAATATTTTGCCTACGATGCAATTTCAAGCAGTCTAAGTCCCAGGGTTGTTTCCCCGGACCCTCGATTGTCCGCTATGAATATGCAATCCATACAAGGACGCTACTTTTGCTCATGCATAATGCAACACCAGCGAGCCCTGTGTGCGTGCCACACCCTCCCGCCACGTGGCTTGGAGCCGTCCTTTGACTTAGTCTATTTTCCGAATACTTTCCTCGGAGTCCACCCTTCACACCGAACACGGTTCGTGGGTGAACCACGCCAAACAGTCACCGTGATCGTCCTCAGTCATTAGCCGTGGTCTGCGTGTAGTGCTCCCTCACCAAGCACAGCCGCTGTTCCCTCATGCACTAATAGCTTAGCATCCAAGCAAATAGCTTAAGCACCCCAGTAAGCATTTTCCCTTTGAACACGCCCTCCTTTCTAAGTTGTCGATCACTTCACTTCGTCAAATACCTTACCTTATATGAACAAGGACCTGTTGTATACCCTGATTTTGCAATAACGCTTACCCTTAGACGCTGAAGCCAAGCTTCTCATTGGCTAAGACGCTTAAAGTAGGCTTATGTTTTATTCATTCCTAGGCCAAAGATTTCCTGATCTCAGCGAGAAGTGCGGTTCGAATGAAATCTATGCGACTCGATCCGATCCATGACAGTGCGATATACCCGAACTGCCACAGTGCAGTGCCTCGCTCGTTAAACCAATGGTGCAGGGCGCCGATATGGGCTGGCATTGGTTCGCCCACATGTAGCTATGCGGTTCTGATACACACTCTGGCCCCTGGCTCCAGACACCCCAGTAGTCAAGCCTCCCGTGGTCCCCCGTCAGAGAGACCGACCAGCCGCGCCTGTCTCTCGGTATAGCAGTGCCCGTATCTGTATGCCGAGTGACAAGCGCATGAACGAACGATGGTCCCCACTGACTGTACCCAATAGTTGGTATTCGTACACCCTATTCGGAACTTAGCACAAGTATATAAGTTTAACTATTGACATGTACCTATACGCTACCACTCCTGTCATACATGTTACTAGTGCCTGTTATTATTGTTAAATAGTGATGTTAATAATAAACCAACCCCATTGATTGAGATTGTCACAACAAAAGTTGTATCCGACTATTATTTGTTGACCCACGAAAGTGGGGAATGCAACACTGGTGGCTAGCGGTGGGATACAAACTTTAACACTCTATCGATATGAGAACTTGTATGAACACTTATAGTTATATTTAAACCCCGGCACGACCATAATGCCAATGTTAGCCAGTCTGTTACTAGTGTTAGAATAAGCACCACCGTCTTCACTGCACGTATCAATGAACAATAGTCTATGACCTTCTAGTCTCCATTTCCAGTAAAGTGTACCCAAAAACAACATGCCTAAAAGTTTCAGAATCCTCGTGTAGGGCTAAGTGCTGCCTCAGCAGAAGCCGGCGACTTGAAACATCATTTGCGCTCTGTGTCACTAGGCAGTGACGAAACCCAGCTGGAGACCCTCAGAGAAGAGCTAAAGCAAGCAGAGAACGTGCAGTGGAGGCCGAGCAAAGGGCAGCAGCACTGACCAAGTCGAGTGCGCCTCTCTGCCCGGGACACCCTCGCCTCAATCCGACAAATCACCGGGCGCTCACCGATGACTCCCCATACCCAGACCCCCATATTTCAAGTTTCCCAGTCAAGAACATCGTGAATGAACTTTTAGACAAACCAGTTTCACCAACACCCGTGCCCACATCCAAGAAAATGTTTGATGTTCCCTTGCCTAGGCAAGGTGAATTCAACGGTACAATGGCATGGGAAGGATTCATCCGCCCCTTCATGAGCCTAGCAGAGGTCTGCGGATGGTCTGCAGCGGAAAAGAAGTTTCGCCTCGTCAGCAGCCTCAAAGGGAAAGCTGCTGAATTTGTCTTCCAACAACTTGACCCATCCACCATTGAGGACTTCGACAAACTAATCGCCGCTCTGGAAAGCCGGTTTGTCGAACGCCTCCCCCAGAACACTTGGCTGTCTATGCTCGAAAGCAAGAAATTTCTACCCTAAAGATAGCCTGACCGAGTATGTTGCAGACATACCGCCCAGTCTGATGCGAGGGTATCCTACAGCAGATGCTGGCACACGAGAAAGTATCGCCTCCGTCACTTTCTCAAAGGGGCTCCCTGACCAACAAACTGTAGTGTCCATTGGAATGACAAACCCAAAGACATTAGAGGAGGCGAGGACGGCCGTGGAAAATTTCATGAGTTTGCGGGAAAGCCGTGAAACCCGCTAAAAATTCCTCCGTGTCCATGCCGTCAAGCCGCAAAACCAAGCCCCATCCTCCAAAGCCCCAGTAACAGAGACCGACTATGTTACTCAAAAACAAATGTCTCAGTTCACAGAGAATATCGATCGCCGACTAACCGGAATAGTTCGATTAATTAAAGACAATCATCAACCGCAGAAACAATGCCCTGATTCCAAAAAATAAGAATAGTGCACAGTCAAAGGCGACCAATGTGACCTGCTATAACTGTGGCGAACTCGGCCACTTTGCCAATAGTTGCCCCAACACGCGGCAAAGAAAGAGCCGACGCCACCCAACCCCACAGGCGGAAAACTAGAAGGGACCATGCCGTCCGGCCTGGCATCGGTCCAACCCTCGTGTGAACACTCCATTATCCGAATGGGCAGGCAGCCATTTTCAGGCATGTCTGCATTTTACAAGTGCAAACTTGCGGTTTAAATACCGAACTTTTAGTAGACACAGGGGCGGCAGTGACCATTATTTCCTCAGCGCTTTTCAGCATGATACCATAAAAAACGCCTCAACTTAAGTCCCCACATGAATGTGTAAAACTGGAAACTATGCGAACAATGAACTTATTGAAGTCGATGGTATTGCCACCATGGACATTAGTATTGGCGAACAACAATTCCAGTGGGACGCGTTTGTTGCCCCATTAAGGATGAAGGAATCCTCGGCTATGACTTTTGTATTTCTTTGACTGCATACTTGAGGCACGGTACGGCATACGTATTGCTGGCACTTGGGTTCAGTGGACGGTCAAGGGTTCACCTCCATGTGTAATGACAATTTCATTGAAAGAAAACACCACCGTACCAGCCTGCAGTGAATGGATTGCAGAAGGCGTAGCCGATACTCATAAACTCAGCTCGAACTTTGCTGTGGTAGAAGCAGCAGTTAATAAGAACATTGATCAAGATATCGGTCGGCAGCTCCTCGCTGACCCCAGGCGGCAAGATATCGGTATACCTGTCCGGCTCATGAACACATCACCAGAGAACATTGAACTCCGGGCAGGTACAGTCATTGGACACCTGCACGAGATTGACACAGTTGAACTCATAGACGAACAAGAGAACCGCGAAACAGATCATCTCTATCGAGCGATGCGGCGTATGCAGAGTGCATGCGTGCAAACCTTCATCCTCAGTCGCACCCAACGCCCCAAACCCCGTGATGCCCCGAAATGGTCAGAGAACCTCGAAAACTCTATGAGAGGAGTTGTAAAATCTCTCTCTCAACAAAATCATTGGCGGAACTTTTGACAAGGCATGTGAACACTTTCTCAAAGTCCGCTGAGGACTTGGGCGAACAGCAATAGTTGAGCACGCTTATTGACACTGGTGACGCCGCTCCATACGTCAGTCGCCCAGACGCCCCCAAAAGCATTTCAGGGCGAGGAAGAAAATACTGGAAAGCCAACTGAAGGCAGGTGATACAAGAATCAACATCCCCTAGGCTTCACCAATGGTTTTTGTGAAGAAAGATGGCACGACACGCCCATGTGTCGACTCACCGAAAGTTAAATAACGTAACGCCGTGGCCTTGTACCCGTTACCACGGATTGATGACTGTCTAGATTGCCTCAGTGGAGCCAAGATTTTCAGCACCCTTGATCTGCAGTCAGGCTACTGGCAGATTAAGATGAAAGAGGAAGACCGTCCTAAAACCGCGTTCGTGACCCGTAGTGGCCTATCTGAATACATCACTATGCCATTTGGACTTTGTAACGCGCCGAGCACGTTCGAAAGCCGTTGCATGGAACTTGTGCTTAAAGGGTTACAGTGGAAAACCTTGCTGATATATCTTGATGACGTCATCATCATATCCTCAACATTTCAAGAGCACATACAACGCGTCTTGAAGAAGTTTTGAAGCGGTTCGGAAACTTGCCGGGTTGAAACTAAAACCGAGCAAGTGTGAGCTCTTCCGTGATGAAGTTCTTTTTCTGGGTCACACCATAACCCAGGATGGTGTTAAACCAGATCCCAGCAAGGTTGCTGCAGTTCAAGACTGGCCGACACCTAAGAATATCACTGATGTACGCTCGTTTCTTGGACTCTGTTCTTACTATCGACCGATTTATAGCGAGTTCTCGACGATAGCCAGTCCCTTAAATCGTCTGTTAGAGGCCGGACAGATATTTAAGTGGACCCCTGACTGTCAAACCGCGTTGAAACATTGAAAGCCGCACTGACAGGTGATGAACTTATGTCGCACCCGAACGACGGACTTTTCATTATCGATACTGATGCATCGGATACGGTATCGGGGCCCACCCTGTCACAAATTCAGTGGTGCGAATCGAACACAGAAAGAAGAAGAGCGACGATGGCGTATGCTAGCCGTCGATGACTAAACCTCAACGGCGATACTGTACGGCCATTTAGACGTGAACTACTCGCTATTGTTACGTTTGTACAGTATTTTAGGCACTACTTGCTTGGCAAGCAGTTCCTGATTCGCACAGACCAGAGTGCTTTGAGATGGATAATGACATTCAAAGATCCAGTTGATCAAATGGCTCGATGGCTAGAGATTATGGCCCAGTTTGACTTTAAGATTGAACACCGTGCAGGAAAAAAAACATGGCAATGCAGATGCCCTCTCTAGGGTGCCGTGTGATCCTGACGAGTGCCCGTGCTACGACAGTAGAACCATCCTCACTGAACTACCTTGTGGTGGTTGTGACAAGTGTGTCAGTAAGAGTGAAGTGTGGTCCGATTTCAACAAAGTCGACGACGTAATCCCCCTATCGACCAGACGAATTCATACTACCTCTGCAGACAAGGTAGAATCTCCTCAGAACACTCCCGATATTGTCAAATCTTCATGCAATGAAGACTCCCAGGATGTTTTGACTTGTTACGTCCCAGGTCCCGAACTTTTATCTGAAGGACTGGAAAAAGTTCAGCCTATCCCCTTCGCGACAGTTCTCATACTGATGGCAACAGTGGTAACACTCCTCTTTGGTTATTTGCAAACTCGGCAACTGTATTTGGCGCTCGTGCGGTACAGTTATCAACGACATGTGGTATCGACTCCCGTCGGCTGTTTTGCAAACACAGCTGGAGAAACTCCGGACAAGCCGTGTTGTCCAACGCCCGCCAGGGATATTGCAACAAGATGTGATGTCAAAGTCAGCAGAAAACTCCTCCGAAACTAGCAATGTTAACGGTGATAAACAGGATGAACCAGAGCCAAGTGACATGAACTGTAACGCCCTGCGCCCGACAAGGCGCCTTAGCCGGTTTTAGTACCGGGCTGCAACCAGAACTATCCCACTTCACTCCAAAGATCAAAATCACGATAGTGACCTGTTCAACGTATGTAATCTCCATGCACGGCGATGCGGTTCAAATGCTGGTCAGCAACAAGACACACCTTGGGTGAACGGTTACTCCTCTGACGAAATCGCCAAATGCAGAGAACTGATCCAGATATTGGCGTAATATTGGATTGGTTAGATAAATCCTCCAGCGGCCAGGAAGAGACTTGGCCGCCAGTCAAAGTCCAGCAACCAAAACTCTGGTTGTTATGGCAACAACTTATCGTCCGGCGGTGTCCTCTACAAGAGATGGGTAACTACGGACAAACTCAATCATACTTGCAGCTTGTGGTACCAAAGAGCTGCAAGACACCATCTTGCGAAGCAACGCATGATGCTGTGACATCCGCCCACCTCGGTGTAAAGAAAACTGTTCACAAGACAAACGCACTTCTACTGGTACCGGCTGAAAGAATCAGTCCGAATTGGATAAGAAAATGTGCAAAGTGTGGTGCCCGAAGCGGCCACACAAAACACCACGAGCCCCCCTTCAAGACTATAGAGTTGGCGCACCCATGGATAGACTGGTAACCGATATCCTTGGCCCCTTACCAATTAGTGAGCAGGGTAATCGATACATCTTGCTCGTTGGTGACCAGTTCTCGAAATGGATGGAAGCCTATGCCATCCCTGACCAGACAGCAGAGACAGTTGCCCACAAAATAGTCTATGAATTTATCTCACGATTTGGTGTCCCCCTTGATCTACATTCAGACCAAGGCAGAAACTATGAATCTAATTTGTTCCGTTCCGTTTTGTAAGCTGTTAGAGATAAACAAAACACGAACATCGCCCTATCATCCATCGCCAACGGCCAAGCTGAAAATTTAACCAAGTCCTTGTGAACATGATTTCAGCTTACGTTGATGATAACCAAAGAAACTGGGACATTCATCTCCCCTCTTCTAACATCAGCATATAGAAGTTGCCAGCACGAGGCGACTGGTTACTCCCGAATATGCTTATGCTTGGTCGAGACTCACGCGCCCATCGACTTAATGTTTGGTGGCCCACCCAAGATGAAGTCCATCCCCCAAATGAGTGTGAGTACGTCATTGCACTGAAAGAGAGGATGACCAAGGTCCATCATATAGTCCGTGAACACCTTGGTCAAGCCAGTCAACGACAGAAAAGAGACCACGACACAAGAATTTCACATCACAACTACGCAGTTGGTGCTCTTGTGTATTTTATGGACAGCACCAAGACGACGGGTCTTTCCCCAAAACTGAAAAGGTTAAATGGATAGGACCTTGCATCATTGAACGAACACTGCGATTTACTCTTTGTACTCCGTTATAAACAGAGAGGAAATCAAAGTTTTACATCATGATCGCTTAAAACGATACTTCAGCGACGATGTGCCACCATGGATGAAGGACATGCAAAACTTTTGAAAGAAAGCGTCAGCAGTGGACCCAGTCCATATCCCTGACACACGCGATCCCCAGACCATCAGTACGAAGTTCTGATGATTCCTTCCCAACCACCCAAGAATGACCATAGCCCCGTCATCCACGGTACCATCGAACATTGCCTCCCACAAGAAGAAGCCAGCGTACAACGCGCACACCAGCCAGGTTTCTTACTTAGCTCCCTTCACTGATACTGCTTGCATATTTGACCTCTTTAGGTCAAGGAACTCGTAGTAAACAAACAGAGCAGAGCATGGCGACCCATTCATTCATAAATTTGCAGCCCCGACTGTACACTCTACAAGAATGTGTGCGGTTGTAATCTGATATGACTGTATAGGAGTCTAGCAAGGAGATGCCACGCGACAGCGGCCGAACTGTATTTGTACATGTGTACACGGTACATGCATGTAACTGTATATGAGAATACGTGTTCAGTTTAAGTTTTCCGTAGTAGATTATAGATTTATTTACATAATTAATTGCCTAGACGTTTTGTAGTTCGAGACCAAAACTACAAAAGTGACACTTGATGAACCATTTTGAACTCTAAGATTATGCCTCGTCGAATGAACTCTATGACTTTTGTTTTCATCAAGCACGACATCGCTGCGTGAGCTGATTCACCATGTGATCATCTATGAACTTTAGATTTTATGAACAGTAATATTGTTATTGTTTTCTTGAGGATTTTAACCTATTTCCATGTTAGCAAAACGAGGACGTTTTGAAACTACAGGGGGAATAGTGTTACGAATCTTACCCTTTGATTTTGATAAATATTAGCACCCCTTATAGTTCACTTCTTCCCCTTCCAATATTTTGCCTACGATGCAATTTCAAGCAGTCTAAGTCCCAGGGTTGTTTCCCCGGACCCTCGATTGTCCGCTATGAATATGCAATCCATACAAGGACGCTACTTTTGCTCATGCATAATGCAACACCAGCGAGAGCCCTGTGCGTGCCACACCCTCCCTTCACGTGGCTTGGAGCCACCTTTGGACTTAGTCTATTTTCCGAATACTTTCTCGGAGTCCACCCTTCACACCGAACACGGTTCGTGGGTGAACCACGCCAAACAGTCACCGTGACTGTCCCGCTCAGTCATTAGCTTCGTGGCCGCGTGTAGTGCTCCCTACCCAAGCACAGCCGCTGTTCCCCTCATGCACTAATAGCTTAGCATCCAAGCAAATAGCTTAAGCACCCCAGTAAGCATTTTCCCTTTGAACACGCCCTCCTTTCTAAGTTGTCGATCACTTCACTTTCGTCAAATACCTTACCTTATATGGAACAAGGACCTGTTGTATACCCTGATTTTGCACACGTTTCTACCCTTAGACGCGGAAGCCAAGCTTCTCATTGGCTAAGACGCTAAAGTAGGCTTATGTTTTATTCATTCCTAGGCCCAAGATTTCCTGATCTCAGCGAGAAGTGCGGTTCCGAATGAAATCTATGCGACTCGATCCGATCCATGACAGTGCGATATACCGAACTATTACAGTGCAGTGCCTCGTTCGTTAAACCAATGGTGCAGGGCGTCGATATGGCCATTGGTTCGCCTACATGTAGCTATGCGGTCTGATACACACTCTGGCCCGCCCAGACACCCCAGTAGTCAAGCCCGGTGGTCCCGTCGTAGAGACCGACCAGCCGCCTGCCTCGGTATAGCAGTGCCGTGCGTATGCCGAGTGACAAGCCGCATGAACGAACGATGGTCCCCACTGACTGTACCCAATAGTTGGTATTCGTACACCCTATTCGGAACTTAGCACAAGTATATAAGTTTAACTATTGACATGTACCTATACGCTACCACTCCTGTCATACATGTTACTAGTGCCTGTTATTATTGTTAAATAGTGATGTTAATAATAAACCAACCCCATTGATTGAGATTGTCACAACAAAAGTTGTATCCGACTATTATTTGTTGACCCACGAAAGTGGGGAATGCAACAATTCATTGAAAAACTGGCTGTCTAAATGTTGGAATTCTAACCTTTTTTACATGTGTATTAAAAATAAAATGGGGTGTCCCTTTACCAAATAGGGCTTCCTAATTAAAATTGCTATGCTAATCATATTAAATTCCATTCAATTCATATTTGTTTCCACTATCTGTAAATGACTATTAAATCACCAAGCTAATTTACATCTAATGACATTTATAAAATGGTCAACACAGGCTATGAAGGCATATTCAAAGCTTGTAGCAAAATGCCTATAGGATCTTTTATTTTGTATTTATTCCCAAACTTTTATTTGATTAACTTTAACCATTATTTATCTAATTAACCTCCTACTATATAGCTGCACTTTAGTGGGAAGTTGCTATAGAGGTCAAAATCAGTCGACTGCCTGTTTTGACTGTTGACCCAAATGTGCACACAGGGGCATTTTGGACTGGTTTTTTCTGTCATTTTGACCACCCTAAACAATACCAGACAATGCTTTTACCAGTCAAAAAGGTCAACTCATTTTGACCTGTAAATGTACTTACTACACGTAAGATTTGACAGTGTTTGACTTTTCAGTGCACTAGATATACCTTGGCAAGTATATCAAACATTTTGACTGATTTTGACCCATGCAGTAGGAGGGAGGTTAATCTAATTATTTTAAATTATTTTTGGAATTTATTATTGTTATTCAGTTTTTGTTATGCCTATCAGAATCCAATGATTATAATGTGATTGAATTAAATGTTTCAATATCAACAAAGCCACTGAGAATATATCAACCCAGACATTGTGAGATTGATCGACTTACCACTGACTGCTGCCGTCTTTTTTGGCAAAGTTGGAAGAATCTCTGTCATGAAACCTGCAGAGGGGTTTAATATAATAGATTGAAACATTCCAAGGTATTTTTTTATCATGGGTTAACATGCCGTGTTTTTTCCTGGCTGGCTATTTTACCGGCAATTTTGTTTTCATCTGAACACAGCTATTGTACTTGAGGTAAAGAATGTAAATGCTTCAAATTACAAACATTTCTCAAAATAATTGTCAAAGTTTTACAGTAAATATGTCCAGAAATGAATTGATGGTGGGTCCGTCCATAATTCATGTTAGCACTTAGATGATGCTAAACAAACCTTATGAAAATTATTTTGTGAAATATCTCTTTTCAAGCGGTAGTTTTTCTTTCTAAATGCAAATTATCAGTATTTTCTGATACTGTGAGCTTTCTTGACAGTGTAAATTTCCATTTTTATGGACGATTAAAATTGAATTGAACTGATTGAATAAAAACATGGGTGATATATCTTAAAAGTGAAATCAAATATGTGCTGTTTATAGACATTAACAATTTAAAAAAAATAATTTAAGTTAATTTTCCAACATACAGCAAAGAGAATGCAACAATATGTGAATATGGATGATTCTGTTACAGTAGAGACAGAAACATGCCAAAAGTATTTTTTCTTGGGTTGAGATGCTAACAACTTACCATCATGTAAAGAAACCCTCGGATTTCCAACATTGACTGAAATGCCCTGTGTCAAACAGAAAATAGATATTTATCACACATATGCTTGAGTGATAACACGATAATATCGAATATCGCGATACCTTTTTTTTATTCGATTACGATATCGAGAACCTTTTCAAGTTATAGAGATATTGGAAAATCGCGAAAAAAAACCGCCATTGTGAGTCAAATCAGAAATTCCATGGAAATGAAATTAGGAGTCTTTTCAGCTTTCGGAAGTGACAAACAAAAGTGAACTACTTTAGAAGTACATACACACTATGCAAATGAATTTGCGATTTATTGTGACACTTGTAGAAGGGTACATACCTGTGGTTATTGGCTCTAAAGCAATCATGTGAGAATGAAAAACAAATAATCGTGATACTATAGAATAATCGATATATGTTTGGCGATATATCATAAATGGAAAAAACAATATAACCCAAGCCCTAATCACACAGCGGCCATTTTTGTCAGATGCACTGGATGCTATTTACAATCACAGTGGTGATTCTCAATTATGCATAAAAGTAGCCAGCCTTATTTTCCTGCTAGTACACACCACTCATGGGTGAAATACAGCAATATGGAATTATCAAAATAGTAGTTGTAATTGGCCTTACGTTTTGAACCTTGCATGTTCGAAATGGGTTTATGAAAGATCTAAGATTTTCCAATATTTTTAGTGCCCCAAACTCTAGATCCTGAGTAAAGGATTGATCATACAAAATTGACCAAATGGTTACATTTTAATGTTATGCAAACTAAGTGCTTAGTTGATGATGGCATTAAGGCCCAAAAAGAAGCATTTTAGGTTTTTGCTTTCTGAACGATGTCAATTGCAGCCAAAATTGCTGGAACGATTGGAATGAGCACGTGATTTGTGAGGCCTCTTAGCAAAACAAAGATTACCAAAAAAAGCACGCCACCACACCGATTTTGAAGGCCGACCTATGACCAGAAACCCAGAGACTTTTGTTGGTGCCTAATTTTAAAGAAAAGTGAAATAATTTCCAGTTTGAACTTGATAGGAAAGAGACACTTTCCTAAATTATACAGTAGAATGAATACAACAAATCTTAATGAATTCTCACTAGTTGCTGGTCAACACAATGTCATGAACGGAAAGATTGATTGTTTGATGTGAATTTTGATTATAAGTAGTTTTGTCAACACTAATCGTTGTAACCTTCCTGTAAGGAGGGGGGGTATGCAGTGGTAAGGAGCACACAGTACATGAAAACGAGGAAGTACATTTGCATGCATGATGATCAAAAAGGGGGAAAATCCCCCTCCTTGGCCCTCCCCCCGCCCACACAGGATCAGCCGATGATGGCCAAATCATATTAAAGAGATGACTTACCACAATTTTCTTCAAGATCAAGTCTAGCTGCATGGATACCTTCAGACTGATGGAGGCATGCGCAGTGTGAGACTGCTCCCCTGCATCCTGTTGAACACACAATCAATTAATTATACAGTACATAAAGCCTATGGTCAAAGGTCATTATGGTCAAAGGTCATTATGGTCAAAGGTCATTATGGTCAAAGGTCATTATGGTCAAAGGTCATTATGGTCAAAGGTCATTATGGTCAAAGGTCATTATGGTCAAAGGTCATTATGGTCAAAGGTCATTATGGTCAAAGGTCAATATGGTCAAAGTTCATTATGGTCAAAAGGTCATTATGGTCAAAGGTCATTTACAAAACTTTAAAAAATTATGAAAATTTCTCTGCCTCTAATTAAAACAGTTAATATTCTTACTGTTCTGTGAGTGCTGTAGCAGCTAGGGATATATTTTTGATGGTAACGTGAAGCAAGGAGTCCATTCCCATAGCATTCAGCAACATGATGTTTACTACTTCTACATTCAGACACATCATCTGCATGTGACAAAAATAAATCAAATTACATTTACAGTATGCAGATGGCATCTGCTGTCTGGTTGAATTGCCTTATACTAAGGAGCTTCCGTATACAATTTAAACAGTTAAAGCTAAGGTAATATTTTAACCAAATGGTAAAATCTGAATGTAAAATTTATTTAGTGTCAAGCTTATATTGGTATCAATCTTTCCTAGAAATAAATTTATCTGAGGTGCTGTCATTTTTAAGAAAAGTGAAATAATTTCCCAGTTGGAATTTAGGAAAGAGTACTCTTTCCTAAATTCCACATGAGATTAAATGCTGAATATCCGAATGCATTTTTACTATTTTTATTTTACTAATATGAAGCTTTCACAGGTTGGTTGTTTGATGAATATCTCAATTCAAAGAAAGAAAGGATACCCTTAGAAGTAGTTTTGCCAACATGACCAACCAACGTTGTATCTTCCCACTGCACAAAAACTATACTAATTTGCTATAATTACACAACAAATTGAGGACACATTTTTGCTCAAAAGTGTTCAAGATTATGCTCACAATTCCTCTCTAAGATTCGTAGAAGAAAGGTAAAATTGGACATAAGAAAAAAATGGACACTTAATATTTACCAATGTCAAATCATTACAAAACATGTTCATCTTCCACTTCATTTTCCATGAGTAAAAACACAAATTTATACAAAACTCATATTTGATCATTTAAGAGATTCACCTGTGCAATGACCGGAATGGCGATATGACATAAGTAGACCCCAGAAATGATGATCCTGTTTGGAAAAAGAATAAAGTTAAATTGATTTTGTTTCATATGTTTTGCTCTTTACTCAGGGCTTCAGTGAACAATGCTGTCAGGTTGGTAATTAATTTCCTCACAAAGGCGATACATCTTTGGGCAATTCCATAGGTACTCATATTTACATTTTTGAGGATTTGGGCTCACTCTTAATGTCATTATATACTTCACTCATCAGTTTTTTTCACAGTAGTTGCATTACACTTACTCGACACAAAATAATAATTTCAGTAATGTGTTATATATACACTATATAAGAGAAAAAGTGACATTTTATGCATGTTCAAAACATGTAACGTGAGTAATCTAAAATTTTCTCTTATACAACGATATACAACAAAATTGCTGAAATTATTTTGTTGTACTGAGAAGGTCTAGGTATAATGCAACTACTGTGAAAATCTAAGTGAAATATATTATGTATTTAAAACCTCAAAAATGTAACGTGTTGTGGAATTGCTCAAGATGCCTAAAAGTACTCTAAATGTCGTGAAATATATATAGTGAAAATTATGGCATTAAGGTGGGCGCTTAAACCTCAAAAATGTAACGTGAGTAATAACCAATGCTGCCCAAAGATGTATCACCTTTGTGAGGAAAGTAACTACCAATGAGCGAAATATATAAGTGAAGAAATTATGGCATTAAGAGTGGGCCTTAAACCTCAAAAATGTAACGTGAGTAACCATGGAATTGCCCAAAGATGTATCGCCTTTGTGAGGAAAGTAACTACCAATGAGCGAAATATATAAGTGAGGAAATTATGGTATTAAGAGTGGGCCTTAAACATCAAAAATGTAATGAGTAACCATGGAATTGCCCAAAGATGTATCGCCTTTGTGAGGAAAGTAACTACCAATGAGCGAAGTATATAAGTGAGGAAATTATGGCATTAAGAGTGGGCCTTAAACCTCAAAAATGTAACGTGAGTAACCATGGAATTGCCCATGATGTATCACCTTTGTGAGGAAAGTAACTACCAATGAGCGAAATATATAACTATAAGTGAGGAAATTATGACATTAAGAGTGGGCCCAATACCACAAAAATGTAATGCGAGTAACCGTGGAATTGCCCCTTTAGACACTGACAAATGCCAGTGTTGGAGGATTGCTGTACAAATCCGGGCTTATTGAGACTGTGTGAGTCATGTTTCATCAGACAGGAATGGATGAAGTTTACAGGTCATAGGTCAAGCAATAACTGACCTTTGTTGCCTGGTTTCTTCCCAGCCATGACAGTTCTCGCTTCTTGGAGAAAGATTGGTCAGTGTCACTCTGCATTTCTGCCGTCTCCCAACATCACCAAGATGTAGAACCATTCGATACCTGAACAAAACCAAATCAATAATATAGTGCACTGTTTTTAGTAATGTTTTTTTTTTAAGTCCATACAAAGTGCCTTGATGTTTTTACTCAAAATTGTTCAGTATGTATTTAGTTATTTATATGCTATTCCAAAAAACATTAAAACAAATCTGTTGGACATTTGCGGCCCGGTGGGCGCAGCAAACATTTTCCTGTTTTTATGACGTGGTTTTTGGAGCTCCAAAAGGAGCCGTCTTAACAACGATCTATTTTACCGCCATGTTGTCCGTGGCCGTACATACATATGTACATATGTGTATGGATCTCCCCATATTTGTGCAACTCATGTATTGTGTGTGTGTCTGTGCGCGTAAGTTTCCAGTGCAGTGTGGACATAATATATTATACCGGGGGCCGGGTCATTGTCAAACTATTAGTCTGGTTGACAGTACCGGCAAGATCATAAGGATTATTTTTTTATCACAAAACAATAACAATTTGGACACATTTTTGGCAGTGAGATTAACTTTCTGATAAACAAAATTCAACGAATCAAATACTGGACATTCAAAACTTTGGTTGCTCTTAGAATATTTGTTAAAAAAGCAATAAAAATAGGGTACCATGTATGCACTTATGCGGACTGATTTCCTTCGGAGATCTTCCTTTTCGCCATTTTCGTCTGGATTTTTCCGATTCCCAGATTTAAATTCCTCCATTCGGGCTTAATTGATACGATTCTATGTCCTTTATATCACAAACTTTGGCATCAGTATAATCTCCATCAAATGGCGATGAGGAACAACACAATTGGTCAGTACTACTTTTGGAAACTTTTCAAAAAACACTTTCGGAAGTCGTAGTTGGTAAACTTATTTTGTGCAAAAAGCGTACCGCAGTAAACAGTCGTAGTGTTTGCCCTCCCGTAAATGTCATCAAAATAGGCTCAGTGAAGGTGTCCCCGGCGGCTTTTGTTTCAGGCCTGCCGTTCGCGGTGATGGTGAAATACATTTTCAGGTTTTGAAGGTTAAATAAAAATAATGAAAGTCTTATTTTGGTGATTCCTACATAGAATTACTTACTTTTTAAAATAGGGTTGAAAATATTTACCATTTTGTATGGTCTTTAAATTAATTTTAAATTAAAAACAAAGTCTGCAGAAGGAGAAGTAAAGTTCTATTTATAATTTATCCATTTTTTTTTAGTAACTATTTTTCAAAGATCTACATGTACTTGCCGTAAATGTTTGGCTACAAAATTTTAGTGTTCTTTCAACAAATCATTTAAATACAGAAAACCACTAATTTTTACTTAAATATGTCTTGTACTGTGAAACAATGCACACTTTTATTGGCTCATAAAAAATGTACCTTTAAGATTGTTGAGTTTTCCTCAAAAATTGGAATTTAGCTGGAAGAACTTACCTTTGATTGGGGTTGAAAAAGGCGCCATGATATCCAGATGTCATCAAAAACCTGGGAGGGAAAAGCAACAGATAAGATCAAATAAATAAACATCAGACAGTTGCATGCAAAATTTAAAAGCCTAAATAATTGTATCTGTATTAAAAGTACCTGCAATTGAAAACAAAATGAACTCATAAACTTCAAAGAAATGTTTTCCATGTGTGCTTAATACTCAAACTTGTTCTTATGAAAAGTACCGGACTACAACTCACAAAAGACTGATCTGGATTTGGCCCTAGGCCCTGAGTATCCTAATTAGCACACTTAGTCACACCACCTGTGATTGCCAGGTTAAAGTTAAATATAAAACCTAATGTGCATTAAAGTTTGACCGAGGTAGAAATAGTCATCACCGGAAAAGGCATAAACCCCATCGGTCAATCTGTGTTGTTTGACAGCCCAGAGTTGGAGTGGGGGAAGGGAGGGAGGAACACACCTCAAATAAATTTGAACTTCTTTTTATCATGAACTTCTTTAATATCATGAATGCATCTTTAAAAAACTGCTCAACTGCTTGACACCACTTCCTTTCCACATTGATGTCACAAACTGAAAAGGTGACGCCCTCAGAGGCAAAAGAAGATCATTCATTGGTTCATGCTATCGCCTTTTTCGCATGTGTGCCATGCCTTTATAGTACGGCATGCATGTATGTTGAGCGCAATCTGAGGGATTTTGTGCAATCTGCGAGATTTCCAGCCTCTGTTTTCGCTGATCTAGATTGCGCGCACAATCTCCCAAAGATTGTCCCTAGCGTTTCAGCGCAGGCGATCTACTTCAATAGTTTACATGTCAGCCAGAATGAGTTATTGATGCTTGTCGATGTACAATAACTTCAGTTCACTCACTTTTATATGCAGGCAAAAGGTTGCAATCAAAGTTGTACATTAGAACTCCCCAAAAGTCCAGACAGTGCCAATTAGTGAATTACAGAGCGTTATTTTTTATTTTTAGAATTTAAGTGGTTTATTACTCCAAGTTATTGTTTTGAGCTAAAATAAACAGAGCTTGTTTTGTTGTGTGGAAACAAATTTGTTCGCCAACTTTAACTTTTGTCTGTCCCCTTTACTCTTTTCGGTGTTGGCTATGTATTTATTTTTGTTTATTCTCAAAATTCTTGTGGGCAATATGGTCTACAAGTTGTGGTGATGAAATTGTGCATATACCTACCTCAATTGCCTGTCATCTAGCACAAATAATTCCCCAAATTTGCGCAGCAACTTTAGAATTGTGCCTCCAATTTTGCTTCATCTCGAGATTCTGCGATGTATCACCTGGATTGTAATAAATCTCAATATTAAGCGCTCAACATGTACATGTACATGCACTGATGCAACATGGCCACATGTCCAATTAGTGACCTTATTTTCCTTCTGAAGGGTGTACTGCTAGTTTGTGACATCATATTGAAGAGCCGAATCAGGGGCTAGGAGAATGTCAAAGCTACTACCACTGCTGTTATGCAACTGAAAAGAGATATTTTGAGAGAGAAGAGAAACCGACATAACCCCCTTTCAATACCGAGCGCCATATTTGATCAGTCATCCTTGGTTACTTTACCGGTTTTTGCACAGCATGCCCGGCCTTTCCAGAGACTTTTAACAATTTTCAGTCATAGCGCCTCACTCCAACAACATCATGAAAGGCCACTCTTGCAATGACAACAAATAACTCCACAAGTTATGACAGAGAAAAATATTGGACTCAATAGAAACAAATGCTTGTTTTGTTTGTATGGGTGGTTAAACCCTAAATCGTGAATAGGTGATATATTTTAGGTTCAGGTGAAAGGAATGCTATGTACGGTGGTACCGAAAATTGATTTTACTGCTTAGCTTGGTAGTCCAAGTTTAAATGAAGGTTGCTCACATACCCACCCCACCCATTTCCAAGATTGCTTGCCATTGTTCTACCCCCTTTTCCCCCCATTTCAATGTTGTGTGTTACTGGGTGTGCGGACCGTCACTTCAACATTGAAATGGGGAGGGAAGAAAGGGAAACAAAGAAGGACCCCACAATCAAAAAATATCTTTATCACATACTGTGAAACTTCTCAAAGCATGGCAGCACACACATACTGGCTTTTAACACTGTTTACAAATCACACGATTTGTTACACCGCTATGGCTTTAGTGATGCAAATGACACAGTTGCATTTTTTTGGGTAAGAGCAACGACTGAAATGGGGGGACACCTTGTAACAGGCTAATCCCAACCACATTGGGTGAAATGTTTATCACATAGTGAAAGGCTTCTCAAAGCATGGCAGCACTTTTACACATTGGCTTTTAACACTGTTTACAAATCCTATACAAATAAAATTGTGCAGCGCTTGGCTTTAGTGATGCAAATGACACAGCGTATTGCATTTTTGCTGGGTGAAACAGCATTGAAATGGGGGGGACAATAACGAACACAATCAAACTATTCATTGGTAAATGTTTATCACACACTGCGTAAAAACTTCTCAAGCATGGCAGAACACACATTGGCTTTTTGACACTGTTTACAAATCATACGAGTTTGTTTCTCGCTTTTGGCTTGTGCTGCTACAAAGCGCATACAGTTCCGCCTTTTGCTGGGCTCACTTCTCCCAGGATCATGTCTACCGAAAGACACGATGGCTCATTGTTAGTGTGCTTTGCTGGGATTGTGCTTCAGTGTGGAAAGAAGTTCATTGACCACCTTCACGCCGAAATCCAAGCCCGTCAAGGCGCTGGTTTATAGAATTGAATTGGGTAGACGTTACAGTATAGAGTTCACCAAACAGATGTCAAAAAGAATGGCCCGGAAAATTCTTTCCCACCATTTCCAGCGATCTATGGTGGTATGTATAATACCCCAACACAGTTAGCGATGCTTCGATCACTTCCACCCATGTACTTATTATAATCACTGGCGAGAACAGGTTTTTGATTTCCACAATAAGTCCAGTGGAACTGTATGTTGCTACGCAATAGTGTCCATACTGCAGTCACCATAATTAGTCAGAAGAGTTACCGCAGCATCACCGCCAAACAACACTATAGTTGCCTCTGCTTTTTGTGTAAAAGTGCGGGTCATCGCTTTTTTCATGCGGAACTTCTTGCTGGGTTTGCACTCTCCACGGGAATCCCTTTGGTGGTGTATCGCATTGTCTCCACGAGCTCCAAACCCTAGCTGTGATGACAACAGCGGGCCGAGAGCGGGCTGGTGTACCAATTGTCCATGAAAACAAAATGTCCCTTATGTTCGAGGTCCTTTTGCAGTAGTTCCATGACTATTTTGCCACAGATGCTGAAAGGTTAGATGGATGGTTTTGCTGCCATAGCAATTGAGGATGTATCTGCAAGTTAGTGCGATGGGCTCCTGAACCAGTGACACACCTTCCACGCATATGTACCCGGTTTTCAGACTAGATTCAATGAAAACATTTAATCCAAACTTTAGCAGACTTATGCGTGAAAGCAACAATTTAAAACCGATAAACCTCTTTAAAACTTTATCATAGATCTCATCTATGGCGAGAGGTTTTAGGTCAGGTTTATATATGCTTGACGCAAACAATGGCAGTCCCGCAATGTGAAGCAGCGGGCGAACTTTACACAGTTTGTCACGCCGGGAAGTCATCATCACATTTCAGCTCTGGTTGTTGGCAGCGTGGAAAAATCTCAGGAGTGCGTCAAATCGGTTGCGAGTACATAGTTGATGATGTACACAGGACTTCGCAGAACACGACCTGGACCCAGTGCATGGCGTGGCGTGGCCTTTTTGTTGATGCCCACACACACGAAGCAAGGCCACAAATGCCATCATCTCAGAGGATATCCGTTGGAGTCCAGGCACATGCTGATGATTGGCTGCATCATCTGCAATTCCAGCGTTTGGTCAGCATAAGCGACGGTCTCTGTCACCATCAACTTCCAGACTGTCCGACAGAAGAACACGGTTGAAAGATCTGCCCAGGCGTAGAGGTTACTGAAATCTTCAGGTACATCCGGTCTCTTCAGTAAAAGTTCATGAGGGGGTCGCCCTTGATGGAGGTTTGCTTTATGCCATCCAGACCTAGAAGTATGAGTATTAAAAAGAAACTATGTTATGATGGTGCTTATATGGAATTAAAAGGCACATTTTCTTGATGATACCATACAATACAAACATTAGCCTTTTTCAGATATGGCCGACACATTAGAGGGGAATAGTATGTTAAATACGTATGGGGACAAATGTATAAAACTGAAGAAAGATATCGGAGAAGCGTTAGCCAAATACGCCTGCAATTATTAAATGAGGTATTGACATCATAACGAATTTGTGACATCATAGAAAAATTTTAAAAAAGTGGACATATAAAAAATGAAAAACTAAGATAAGACTTTTCTCTGGAAGTATAATAAAGCAGATGACAAAATATGAACAAAGAATAGAAGTAACATGTGCCTCTTTGCGGTGGCTTTTGGTTTGGTAAAACCAAATCATCATAAAAAGCGCACGCGCAGCGTACGGTTATTCTCTGTTCTTTATTTCATATTTTGCTTAACCTTATCTATAATCCTCTCAGAGAACTAATCTAAATTTAATTTTTCATTTTAGTATGTCCACCTTTCTTATTTTCATGATCGCCACCAATTCTTTTATGATGTCATACCATGTACCTCTATTTAAATAATTGGGCGATCTTACTACGCCTCCCGATTCTTTTCTCAATTTTACTACATTTGTCCCCATCATTTAACATACTACTGGAGGGCACTAATATCGATTTGGTGTAATGAGCTTTTGGCGCGGTTGTTACTTTTTTTACAATGCTGCTCTAACCAAAACCATCATCGGAAATTTATGCATAGTCCCACTTTTCTTGAAAATGACAGCACAGGTGCTTGCGAATTCCTTCAAGACCTTGTCCCAAAGTTATTTAATCATACTTTCGATAGCAGGTTGAATGAGTTACTGCGAGTCAACTCTGTCCAAGAGTGTTCCTGGTCCAGATGGTACAACGCATAGTACCATTAAAATAATAGGCTGTATTCTTGGTCGGCAGGGTGCTGTAACGTTTTTGAGCCACGAACACTAAACCGAGTTGGACCCGGGGTTGGACCTGGGGAAGGAGTTGACTCGAAACCTTATGGGCACTGGAAATGTTAAATGTTTTAACATTAGATCAAAAAGATGATGCAACACTAGGAGGATGCCAATTGCTCCCACGGTGAAACCGAAGCTGACATCCCTCATCATTCATTCACTTTGATATGGTGCAAGAAGTTCAGAAGAAGGCCGACTCTGCATTTTATACCTGCACCCTTTTTTTGGGACAAACCCTAGGATTTTATTCATGTCTTTTTCTTGCATAGTAAAAATCAGATTAATTCAAATATGCTATTATGAATTTCGTTAGAAAGGCAATTAGGTAAAACCCTTAGATTCCCCGGATCTAATGTCAATTGCAAGTTTGGGACTTTACTAGATCCATCCTACATAAAAAAGCCCATTTCACTCTGCAGTAAATATTTGGCAAATTAGTTAATTAGGCCCTACATTCAAACGTGGTATGTACTTGAGAAAATTACTTGAACAGTTAATATTGCTCCTTTGAAATGCCATTGGCCCATCTATCATTCCTTTGAAAGAAACATTTTTCTTCTGAGGATCCAGGAAAGTCTGACTACAATGTGGGTCTCGATCCGACTTTCCTAATTTTCCTGCTTGCCCAAGAACCCCTTAAAAACATATAAAAGTAGGCTCTGGGCCTATAATTCGTGAAGAAATATACAAAACATACGTTTGCCTTTTTCTAATTCAGGCAACGTTAGCCAATTGGAACGGATTATGTGAAAAAGTTTTCAGCCAGGCCTACGCTCTTCCAGTTAAGGCCTACCCACCGAAGTTCTACTTGTTTATGACCTTGGTGGGTGTGTGACAAACTCTTCTTCACTTTCTTCTGGATGTGGATGAGGACCGGTCGCCGGATATTTCGAACCACTATCGCGAATATTTTAGTCAATAATTTCAGCGCCATCCGCATGGCTAGTGGTCGACTATCAGCTGTAAAACAGCCCAAGTGAGCGTCGGCGTCATGTCCTGGAAAAGCTTCAGCTTTAGCAAGACGCTAAAATCATTCATACTGACGCGGCGCATTGTCCTGGCGATTGATTAATCGCCAACAGCCAAAGGAGGGCGCTTATTTACATTTCAGTTACGGGTTTCAGCGCGTTGCCCGGAGGGTTTTGGGAACAAAAAGAGTAGTGAATTCTGCGATGACGCCGTCCCTTTGGTAAAAAATATACATTCCACATTGAGCAAACTTTAGGTGGCACGTTGGGGTTGAAAGGGTTAAACAAAATCCTAGATTGTCATTTGGGCCAATAGAAAATTCCCTGTGAAAAAACTTAGGAAGTCTTTTCAGCTTTAAACGAGAAACAAAAAATCGAACTCACTTCTGTAGTAAACCGACTGTCAAGATCACAAATGAACGCCGCCTGACCAGGGGTGTGTTGTTTAATAATCCACCGCCACTCAAAGAAATCTATTAAGACTGATTTAAGTGTTGGGATTAGAGAGGGTATGTGATCCAACAATGTGGAGACAATGTTTACGTCTCACCTGTCTATCCATAGTGGTCTGTGACTCTGGCTGGTGCACCACGCAGCTGAGTATATTATATCATACATATTTAAATATATGCAGAATATGCGCGTTGCTGCTTAAAACACATAGTCATGAATTAAATAAAAGCATGGATCGGCAGCGGCTCGATCAAAGTTGAGATTAGGACATCTATTATGTTGTACCATACTGGGACTCTTGTCTCGTGTGACAAAACACATATGTACTCTTGATAAAACCATGTGGCGTTTATTTAAAATAGTGTGACTACAACCACATTTTCTGAATCATATGGTTTTTATTCCTCCACAGTACTAGTATGCAGGAATAAACCTAGTCACTGCAATGTTTATACTATGACCCAGTCACGTGGAGCGGCGTGAATCACGTGAACTTCGGGCTGATGATTTGATTGGGACAGCGGCGCAGTAACCGTCCCACATGGTGTGTCTGTGATTTGCCAATAGCGATGGGTGAGTTTTGCAACACGTGGCTTAGAAAGCGATGTTTGGGCTTTGGTCATTGGTTAAGCGTTTCATGGGTTGATTTGGCATGCTGCGATGGCGTCATGACATCGAAATCATGCGTTCTGACCAAACATATAAGCGAACTTTGTGATGGGATATGCTTAGTTTCATGATGGCGAGATTGGCAAAGTGTTAAAACGTGTAGTGATTCGGTATACCAGTATATCTTTCAAGTTACTAGCCTTTTCGCGAGTAAGTTCTATTTTGAGAAATGTTGATGACTGAACATGTCACAAGCTGAAAACGCTGGTGTGACCAGCTCTATCGTAATGAGGAATGTCCCCCAAGGGACCGTTTCGCGTAAACAAGCTCTGAAGTTCACATAACGTAAAAAAAATAGCATTGAAATACGATTTTGAGATTTTGTGTACTAAGGAACATTAAATATCAAAGTTTGTGTGTGTGGTATTTCTTTTTCAGAAAAATATCAATAAAGTGAAAATAAGAACCTTTTTCTCAAAGCGATATTCTCTGTCCTCATTAACTCCAAAAAGGCGAGTTTGAACTCCTTTTTGTAAGCGCCGTGGTGAGCATCGCCATTATCATTGCATGCATGTTTGGTACTGTTGAAAAGGTCATGATGTGACCTCTGTAACTGTAACAATGACATCACTGTCAGAATACTGAATAATAAGATGGCTGGCAAAAACTTAATGCAGAAAGTCTCCTTGTTGCTAACTCTAAGCCTAAATGGCGGGGTTCCAGCAGCTGATTGGACGAAGAATGCGTCCGGGTTACCTGAGCTTGCGCAGGTTGGATGTTTGTTTACACTCGAATGGGCGTGAACCAAGCGCCA
>JAQQFT010000023.1:4181754-4208010 GCA_029582265.1 Zoroaster sp. YZ-2022
CTCATCTTCAAAACACCAAAAAAGGAAGTTGGGGAATGAAAGATTTCCCCTCCCGATGTAATATCTGAGAAAAATTTGGTTGTTGAAGAGGCACATTTCAAAAACGCTGAAAATGGATTAAAAAATAATCTATGTACATTTTGTGTGGAGATTGCCATTGGCAACCGATAGCATACATGACATGTATACATATATGTACACACTGTACACGATATGCCAGCTGGCTACTCCAAGTTCAAAAGCGCTCTTCAGGAAAAATAAATATCACCCAAGAAATAGCTAATGTTGTCAAGTCAAAGAAATAAAATAAAATCCAATTGGTTTGCCTTGAAGACGGCCTTGTTATAGAAATCAACATATGACTGGGTGTCATTCTACCCCAGAACATGTACCGAATAAGACGAAAGTGGTTAAGAGTAACCATCATTCAAAGTAACCCATGACAGACCTGATGTCATGGTGTGCAAACACAATGTAGAGGCGCCATCCCAGGAGAAGTTGTTCAGCATGCGGAATGTCATCCAGCTAGCCAACCAGCTTGGATTGGGACAGACAGAAGTATACATGTATGTATAAACAGATCAGACCATTCTGCACAGATAAAACTATAAAGACTTATGCCCGTATTCTAAGACATCACTCAACGTCATCCTCCACTCACACTCCAGTGAGGAGGACTCAAGTGTAACTCAAGGAAAAGGAGAAGGTCTACCTCGCCCTCATTGAGGTATACCTCAACCTTACGGAATAATGACATTTGTTATTCAAAGACACCTCGTTGAAATGATTGAGGTCAGCCCACTGTTATGACTTGTGCGGCTATTGAACAACGTTATAAAATGATAATGTGAATTTACTCACACAGGTCCAACCTTTCATTATCAAAATCACATAACCATGAATGAACAATGAAGGTCGCCCAAATGCTTGGTAGCACCGCCTTTATACATTGCACATTCAAAAGATCTAGGTGGGCCCTGGTCGTTTCTTGTACCCACCACCAGTGTAGGAACCAGTCAAACAGGCATTTGAGCTTGAGAAGTCAATACTTATCGAACTGGTTGATAAAATAAAGAAACTTTGGGAAAGCAAAAAATGATTACAAATGTATAAAAGCCAAGAGGAAGATGGAAAAAAGTGTGAAAATTTCAC
Organism: Zoroaster sp. YZ-2022; assembly: GCA_029582265.1. NCBI lineage: Eukaryota > Metazoa > Echinodermata > Asteroidea > Forcipulatida > Zoroasteridae > Zoroaster > Zoroaster sp. YZ-2022. The sequence continues at coordinate 4,182,907 of JAQQFT010000023.1, forward strand.
CTCAACATGGGTGTGAACGGATGTCAAAAAGTTGAAAATGTTGGACAACATCAAAGTCGTAAGAAAAAGGTTCTGGGAAAGGACGCAAGAAAAACCAAATTGACTGGTGGGGGTAAGAAGGACACGGGAGCCTGATGAACAAGCCAAGCTATTGCATCAATTATACCAGCTCAAACCAAAGCCTGGAAAACGAATTTGATGATGCCCATAATCACATAAAAGGTAGGCCCTTTTTTTAATAGAAGTCTGAAGAGTAAAGTAAGCATGCAAGGTTTTGGGGTGAAACAGACTTTCCCCCCAAACAATTTAAAACGAGGAACATTTTCTTAATCTTTTTTTTAATTGCTGCATTAATTGATCAACATTAAATACAGATGGCAACATTTTCGCTTTGAGATAATTTCCCATGATACAGACACCGATACTGATGTGTCAAATGCTGTTATCCCGAAAAGTCTGTCCGAGGAAAGTCTCAGAAAGCTGCTGTTATGGCACGAATCATCATGTCGGAGGCACAATCGAAGTTCTGAAATGCAAGCAGAGCAACATGTTTTGGAATTGGAAATTTTAAAGGGAAGAACCGAAACATGAATGAAGAAACAACGAAAACTAGAGGTTCTTGACCTGCAGCACAAATACTGGTCAGCCAAGATTGCTAAGATTAATGAAACCCCTAACCCCATTGATGGAGGAAAGAAAAGTTTTCGCTTTATCTCAGAAAAGGCCGCATCCATAGGATAACGCCCCCTTATCTGGGGTTTAGTTGTAAACCCCAGAAAGGCCAGCTTATCCTGGGTTAACGCGCCTAATGGGGATAAGGCGAAATGACAATTAGCTTCCAAGACGCTGCAGACGAAAGCACAGAGTGGCAACGCACTACAGATAGTTTAATTTTAAAGAGATTGTAATTGTGTCAATTTATGTTAGGACGAATCATGTATGATTAAAATGTAAACATTTTCATTCTAACAGTGAAATGTTGTGAATCATTGAGTCGGGTTGCATTCCCAGACCCATGATTGGTGGTAAGCCCACGCCATCCCCATCATCGCTCAGTTTCCTCCTCATCAGGAAGGGGGTCCCGGCCCTCACGGTTATACAGCACAGCTGTGGCTACAATGATCCAATGTCTGAAAATTTGGCAAAGACATCTTCAAACATGGAACATCCGCTTAATACACCAAATGTCCTTTCAACGTGTTTCTGACGGATATGTGAACGTTGTACCCCGCTCCGGATGAGTACGAGGAGCAAGCAGGGGGGTCAGAAAATATGGACCTAAGCATAACCAGAATCTCCTAGTAGTAACCCAAATTTAATTTGTCCATGTTCAAACGGGCAAAAGTCTACTGTTGTAAAATTCTAGAGTCGTGAACACCCTGGCCATCTAGCAACAATGTTTTGAATTTCCAATTTGGCCACACACCCTGCACATTAATAGAAAAGTAACCCTTTCTGTTCCTGAAAAGTCACCATTAGCCCTCCAGGACAAGGATTTGTACATGGACAACAATTGCCCCCACAACTCCCGGAACCGCCGATCCTCCAAAATCCACCTTTACCTGCTGGAGCATGACACCTCAGGAAATGTAATGTATCTGTTTTTAATCAAGAATTGTTGAGAAACCTTCTGATTATCCTGTTGTTTATGATTGTGAAATTCCACAAAATCACCACACGCTAACTGATATGACCTGTACTAAAAGCGAATGTCAACATCAGCTGCAAGTCTACTGGAATAGGGCTCCCCCGTTATTGTTGTAGCAATCGCCTTATGATATCCAACAACCATAAAACGATCCTTGGTCAAACGGCATTTGTCGGGAAACCCCCTCATCACACACATTGTAGTCAAAATTAGGAACCTCCAGGCCGCTCCCAAACCTTGTAAAATTTCTACATCTTCATGTCTTGAAAACCCCAGAAACGCCATGTTTAGACTGGGCTGAGAAGACTCAAGGATTGCCTTCCTCGCTTTACCACAGAGGAACACTTACTTGAGGAAGAGGGGGGTTTATGAAATGGAAAAAAAGGTGAAGTCACCGACTCAGTGAGAGCAATTCCTCAATGAGTATGAGGTGGGCCCAGTGAGATGAGGAGTTCCCCAGTGAGTGTGGAGTCGAGGAACGCTTTAGAATACGGGCCATAGTCTGCCCTGCTCCATCTGATGATGATTAATTCACCAAGGAAATGTCAAAAGTTTAATGGTACGGGAGTTGTTAAAAAATATTTTCAATGTATAATTTTAAATTTGTATAACTTTTTTCATTTTTGATGTATATGCACGATGCTTATCAAACAATAAATTAATGTATATATATAATTGTTCTTCTTTTGGGCTTTTGAGTTTTGATGCCGCCACTGGACAATCAGATGTTCTAAGTTCCCAGACCGGAAGAGGGTCCTATTGTGGTGAAAAAGACTTTGCTGCAATATAGAGTAATATTAAACTTTTTAACCCACAGAGGGCGCATCTACTTTAACGGGGCGCACTGATACATGTTGTAAGGTTGTGAAAAGGAGTAACTTTTGGGATTATTTTATTGTAAGAAGAATTTAGTCCAGTTTCATCATCACAGGTAGTAGGTAAATTAATTGCAAATAATTTTCAAAATATTAGAATTGTTATTTCCAACCTTCAGTTCTTTATGGTTGAGTTCAGTAAATTAATTAGGGTGGAGCGAGAAGACTAAACCGAGTTACAGGTCCGGTCTACTTTTGGGGTCCTTTCTGTTTTTATCCGGATATACCAGGTGTCAGTAAAGATTAGAGGGGAATTCTATCATTTTGGGTGGAGGAGAGCAACTATGGGCCCACCCATGACCTGATAATACCTTAGAATAATCAGAGAGGGAAAGGGTCGTTGAAAAAGGATTGGGGAATCACTTTTAGGCTAAGTTTAACAATTGTCGTTGCAAAAAGCCCTGGTATGAAGTAAACAGGCATGGTGCATGGGCCTAGTTATCATGCATAACTATGATGTAAAAACAGGATGATTACCTGTATATTGTATACCTGTAATTTGGAGATTTTATAAGAATTACTGATCTATTTTTTTAATATATAAAGCAAAAGAAACGCCACCCCAAATTTGATAAGTCTGAGAACGGTTTTGCTTATGTGTCCTCAGACGCCATGCATGACAATTTTGAGGTCAACCAAATTTCAGCATTGTTTCCCGGGTTTCACCCATACTCATAATATTCTTCATTAAACAAATTATATTAATTATAAAAGAAAAAAATAAAATTTTATGGGTGACGCTTTTGTGTTATAGGTTTTCTTGAATGGATGAATCAATGTGAAAATTGAGCCTGTCAACAAGCAACCAAATCAAGGTGTCAAGCCTCATTATCTCGACCCCAAATTAAAAACACTACATTATTTCTGATGAAGATTTAATGGGAGAGTTGCATGAAAGTGTCTTCAGAGTTTAACCCCCCAGTAACATCGCCCTCAACGCCAACAGATAGAAAATAACAGGAATGCTGGCACAGATAATTGGCCACCGCTTGGGGAGCACGTTCGAATCAAGATGGCAAAAACCCGTGACATCTTTCAGCAGATTGTACTTGATGACCTCCCCAATGACAGTTTTCTTTCAAATGTCTAGATGCTCTTCAACAACAGGGTAAGAAACTCAAACCCACATTTTGAACTGAAGAGTTTTTTTGGGAAGAATTAATGCCCTTTGTATTCGCAATGCACGAAAGATGTTATTTCATCATCAATTTTTCCTGTCTTAGCCCCTCCAAGTTCACTAAAAGGGACTTTTGATTTTTTTCGCGGTTTTTAAAACAGGGTACACAAGATCAGAAAATCTTTTTTGGGGCATTTTAATTTTCAAAAGGATAATTTTTGACAATAATCCCAAACCCGGGTTTAAGATTTACTATCACCCCATAGGCTTTTTCCCAAATATTTCTGAGTCAACACACCATAAAAAAAATTGTATTTGATTTTTTATCTTCATCCTGGATTATTCAATTATCAAAAAAAAAACCCAAACCCCCAAATTTTCTACAAAAATAAGCAAATCCCCGAGGGTTAAATGTTTAGTGATTCATTTAATTTCCAGATTGATATATGAAATTTCCCGATTTTTGCCCTTTTTTAAAAAAAATTTAAAGAGAATTTCCCAGTTCCCTTTTTTGAAAACAAAGGGGGCAATTTAAACCCATAAGATTAAGACCCCTAGCCCATGGAAAATATCAAGTTTGGGGAAAAGGGGAAGGGAAACAAAGAGAAAAACCCAGAGAATAGACAGTTTTTTAAACAGAAACGGTTAATGCCCCAATTAATAGAAAATTGAATATTACCCTTCGGGCAAATGTTTTTGGGATCCCAAACAGTTTATTCAATGTTGTAAATGGATTTTACAAAAAACCCCGTTTTACCTAGTGGAATCAAATTTAAGTTTTGGGGGAAATTTTTCCCATTTTTTAGTGAAAAAATTTTTAAATATTTTAGAAAAATTCCCCCCACTCTGTTCTTTTGTTGTCTGATTTATTTACCTGAAAGTATCTCCGGTTTGAACCTCAATGTGTAAAGAGGTCAAAAATTAATTAGTTCCCCCAAAACTGTGAACTTGACCCAGCACCTACATTTTTTAATTTATCAAAGAGGTATTGATGTTTTTTGCCCTTTTATTACAACAAAACAAGTTTTTTGGGGCAAGGTTTTTTCCCCATAGTCTTAAGCCCTGCTTGTATTCGCATTTAAAAAAAAGCCGGGTTTTGGGGACCCTGGACCGGGTCGAATTGACTTTGAAGTTAGGGTTTTTTCATGAGGGACTGCACGACTTTGGGATTTAGTCCCCAAAAAGTACACTTCACTTTTTTTCATTTTGCCCCCCCATTTTCCCCGATCCGGCTAAAACATCCCTCCCCAAAAATGCTGTTATGGGGGTACATCAAGAAACAAAAAATTTAAGCATAAAGGGGGACCCCTTGGTTTTGGAAATCATAAATTAACATCCCCGTTGGGGGGAATGGGGAAATATTACCCCCCATCCTCACCTTTTGGGCCCTTTATCATCCAATGCCCTTTCCCCAACCACGGGAGGGAGGAGTCTGCAGGGGGTCCATTGATGAGGGTCAAAGGTGTCGGGACAGGGAAAACAACGCCCCCAATGTTTTGGGTTACGCCAGGTAGGAAATTTGGGGCCAATCTGGGTCTAAAAGGGGTTTCCCCAATTTCCTTTTGAGTTTCCCAAGGGGTTTTCAGGTGGGGTAAGCCCTCAGGATAAAGATGACTTTTTTTTCAGAGAGGCAAATGAACTTACAGTTCAAGGTTTTAAAGGGAAAACCCAAAATTCCATAAACCAGCCTGACAAACAACCCCCGGGAAAAATTTGAGCGGTTTTGGGATTTAACCCCCAAAAAAACCCAAGTCCATAAAAAACCCCCTTTTGGTTTTTTGATTTTTGGGAATAAAAGAAGGGCCCAGCAAAAGTGCATGGAAAGGGACCAAATCCATCAAACCCATCGGATGCTTTTTTTAGACATACTTTTAAGGGACACGCTTATTTGCCACCGTACCAAGTCCAACAACTCTCCCCCAAACCCAAAATTTCCCACATGTAAAAAGCGCAGTTTTAAACTCCTGTATTGATGAGGGGTTTTTTGTTTTCCGAACTTAGTGTCACTGGTGAAAAATCAATTTTGTTTCAAATTTTTTCAGGGGTTTTTTCTGGGCCCCGATAGGGGCCATTCCCCATTAAAATTTGTCAAAAATCCATCAAGATCCCGGATTGCCAGGGAAAAAAAAATTTGAAAAACAATTTAATCACCACAACAAATCCCCGATATTGTTAGGGAAGGGGCCCCACCCGCCGCTTCCCGCCGAAGGCCCATTCCCCGCTTTAACCAATTTTGATCCAAGGATTTTCCGATGGTAAAAAAGACCGGTCTGTCCCGACACCGCCCCCATTCTCCAATGCGATCCCCCCAAAACCGGGGGCAGGGCCGGGCAGGAACCGACGCCGACGGAAGACACCCCCGAAAAACCCCTTTGTCCGGGTAGTCCGCCCAAAAAAATTTCCCAAACGCCCGCTTTTCCACAGTCCCCCTCCCCGGAAACCCCCAGAACCCAAAAAAGGGCATTGTTACATTTTTATCCATAAGAAAAATTACACATAGTCACCATTGTAATCCCACCAGACAAAACCCGGGGTTTAGTTTGACTTTTCGGGACGACCACGTCGGGGGGCTTTGAATTTCTTTTGACCTTTTTTCCCCATCCAAAAACTTGTTAGAACGCACATTGGGGTTTTAGACAATGGAAAGGGCATTCGACCGAGATAGTAATCCCCCTTTTTCACTTTTCGGGCGAAGGGTTCGATCTCAAACGGGGGCCATAATCGGAATTTTGTGAACGCCTTTTTTAAACCCCAAAAAATATTATTTCATGCACAAAATTTAGGGTCTCCCCTTGACAAGTTCCAAATTTGGGGAAAATTTTACCCCTTTATCACCCATTTATTTCTTTTTGGGGAAAGGGGCCCAAAACTCAAAACAAGCCTTTTAAAATTTTGGGCCCCGGGCCCCGGCTTAAACCCCTTCGGGCAAAAAGACTAAACAAAAATGAAACATGAAAGATCTTTTAAAAGCTTTTTTTCCCGAAATTTCAGAGAATGACATTGCTGCCTTTTTTTTATAAATTTAGCTCATTTGGGCCAGGCCCCCCAAAACCCTGGGGTTTTGTTGATTGGCAGGTACTGTATTGTTACAGGGGTTAGGGCCACAAAAAATAAAGAGGCCTAGTCCGGCCAGTCAGGCTTTGCGGTTTTCCTGTACCCCCGGGTTTGGCCATCCTCCCCTTTCAAAAACGGAAATGAAAAGAAAAAATACACACATGATGTTTTACCGGGAAAGGAAATTTTAAGTCCAGCCAGAGCAGAAAACCCTCAAGTTACCTCCCGCTGACGCCCGACCAGTCACAAAAGTATGATCAGAAACAAAAAAAACCAGTTAGGCTATTGGAAATTCAATTTTAAATTTAAAGCATTATGGAAAGTAAAAGTACTTTCCAGCAGCATTTAGTGGGTTGGGAATGCATTCACTATAATACATTTTATGTTGAAAAAGTCACAATTCCCCCTTTAAAAATTTTTGGTCTTAGGGGTTTTGGGATCTGTCAACCCGCTTCCGGAAAAAATGCCCAGTTGAGGTTTGGGGGTTTAAAAATTTTTTTATTTTAAAAAACCCAAATTTTCCACACTGGAAAATGATCAACTGCCTGGTTTGTTTGTAAGGGGAATTTTGGGTTATTTGACCCCTTTCCCGCCCCAAACCCAACCCCCAGAACCCCCGAATCCCCCAATATTCCAAAAACCCTGGTAACTTTAAACCCAATGGTTGCCTTTGATAGAATTGGGGAATCCGCAAATTTTTAAAGTATCCGGCTGGGCTTACACAACCCAATCCCATCAAAAACAAAAGACAAGCTGTTAAATTTTATGGGTTTGAGGTAAAACCAAAATTCATATCAATCTTCATCCTATATTCCCGCAAATTTTTTTTAAAAAAAAGAGATTAAATAAGAGGATTGATTTGTCAAAAAAAAAAAAAACATTTTAAGGCTTGGAAGTTGGGTTTTTTGGGGAAACCAAAAAAATAGAAACTGATACCCGGACACATAAACAATCTTGTTTTATTAGAATAAGGTTGGGCTTTTTGTGTTATTTAAATCATATTAAAACCCATTTTTATCATCCCAAACAAACTTTTTGTTTGACAGATTTAGCCCGGGTATCTTATCTGCATAGTCTTAAAATTTAAACCCATTTCCCTCCCAAAAACCCCCCCATTTGTATTTTTTTAACTTTTTCCCCATCCTTTTCAATTTTGGGGTTTAAAAATTCATGCTTAAAACCATAACTTAAAGATGTATCCCAAAAAAAAAATAATAATAATAAAAAATGTGTGGGTTTTTTAGGGGACCACCACCAACTATGTGGTGCTCAAGCCTTATAAAAATTTTTATCCCCCCCCTTTGGGTCAAAAACCCCTTTAAACCATCTCAAACCCTGGGAGTATACAACAATTGCTATTTCAAACAGAGCAAAACCAACCTGCCTTTAAGGACCCATTTTAAACCCCGGGGGAGAGAAGGGTCTTTCTCAAGGACAAGGTACCCGGGTTCAACCCACATTATGTTCAACACCAGAACCCAACCGAAGCTAGACCCCAGCCACCTAAATTCCCCCTTTTTTTTTAAATTTTTCCGGGCAAAAAACATCAGCAAAAATTGAAAATTTTCGGGGGGGAAAAGAAATTTTTTTTAATTTGGCTTTAACAGTGGTCAGAAGCTTGTTTTTAAAAGACAAAGTACCCAAATTAATAAAGAACCCACCAACCTTTTTGGGGAAATATTTTCTGTTCAACCATGCTTTCTGATGATTTTAGTGTTATTTAAAAAACATTTTGTAAAAACAAAAAAGGGAATGGGGGGGAAGAGGGGGGCATCTTCAAATAAAGAATATTTACTGTTTTTAAAACCCAAACCCTCCCCCGCTACCAGTCTGTCCAGGGTGTCAACCTTCTCCCATTGCATCAAACAGCGCCAGGAAGTGGCTTCATTTGGGTCCCCTTGACCCCCGGAAGGGGAGGTCATCTCGGCCTCGCCAGGTTGGGGAAGTCCACAGAGACCCGAGATCCACAGACAGGTTCGCCACAACTGTTGTTAGTGTGCTGGTCTGTGGGTCAAAGCAAAAGACACTGAATTTTATAGAGCAAAGCTGTGTGATTACAAACCTGTGTTTTATTTGGCACATGTTGAAAATGACTTTTACAAACATACAAAATTTATACAAATAATAATTAATGGACTTATATACGCACGAATCCACCAAACGGGCTCAAGGCATTATATTATTACCCCGCTCATCAGGCTCATAAATCATTCCTGAAACCATCTCAGCTCCCTGGGAGATAGCTCAATTGCCATTCAGCATAGGGCCCAATAAAACACAACAACCCAACTCTGCCCTCCAGGTACCCATTTCCCCCTGGGGGGAGAAAGAAATATGGTAAAGTGTCTGTCAGACTAAAAGCACCGTTGGGTTTTGTAATCACATTACCACTATGAAAATTTTTTATGAAAACATACAGATGTCAATGGAATAATTTCAGGATGTTTGGTCAATTTACTTACCATAAGTTTTTATATTATAATCATTAATTTGTAAAGGGCATTGGTAATCAAAAGATTATCAAATTAACTTATAATAAGAGATGCTAACAACCAAATTAAAAAGGTTCCATGGCTCAAGGCACTCCTTTGCACTTACCCAAATTACTTTTAACTCATACATTCAGGTTTACATATAAATAAAATTTAATTTTTCATGGGTTTTAAAATCGAAGACCTTAATAACGAAAATTAGCAAAACGAAAATGTGGCAATCTCCAAGATTAATTTTTAAAACTTAAAATTTGGGGTAAATTTTAAAATATCAAACATCCGGGAAAATTTTTTTGTCACAAGTCCTTTATTCTTAGAGAAATTAATATCAAGTTGCCATAAAAAAAACTTTAAACCCCTCCCTAGGTATTCTGTCTGGGAACCTTCCTGAACCCTTCCATACGAGGAAAAATGCCCCTTTTGGAAAATGCCTTATCCTTTTCCCAAATTTGCTTGAAGAGGTAAAAGTACCAGTTTCCAAAAGTGCTGAATTTAAAAAAAAAAAAAAGGCTATTTGGGAGGATTTTGATGGATTTGGGGTGGTTAGGTTAATTTTTATTGTTTCTCAAAAATGAGCACCATTGTGAAGAACCTTAAACCGCTTAGCTTTATGATATTTTCTTAAAAACAAGAGGGTTGAAATAAACAGCAGCCCAAAAGTTCTAAAACACGAGGCAATTGAAGCATTACGAGTAACGTAGGCCCCCGTTAAAACATGCGTATCGGCGGTTTTTTGGGACATTGCGGGTCGGGAGTTCAACTGTCGAACACATTCCAACTTGTTAGAAGGAAAATCCTCCCAAACAAACGGCAGTGAACACGTGAGCCACGCAAATACCATAATTATGCGGCATGGATTTGGTTTTGGGGGTCGAAGGATCATCGGTCATTTCGAATAATGAAGGACATCACTTTGAGAATTATGTTTTAGAAGTTTACCTTTATCATTCTGCAAATGATCACAAAGACTATTTTTTTACAAAATCCATCCAGAAACACGAGGTTAAGGTTGGGGGAAACATTAACATAGGCTGTTTAAAATATTCTTTGTTGCGGGATCATGTAGTTTCCTCTTTTATAACACCTGGAAGCAAAGTTTTTTGTATTTTTAATTTTTTGGAGGGGAAGATTTTTTTTAAAAGGGAATTTTTAAAATGTCAAATTTAAAATAAATTTTTGTACGCGGGGAAAATTTATCGGCAATAACTGCTTTTGGGGGAGGGTTTTACCGTGGTGTTGATGGCACTTTTTTTCAGCCAAATGGGGCCCCCCCAAAAACAAGTTTTTGGGATTAAAAAATCTGGTGCCCGGGCATACATCCCATTTATTCATTTTTCTCATTAAAAAATAAAATTTTTTTACATGCAAATTTTATTTTTTTTTTCAAAAAAAAAATTTTTTAAATAAATTTTTTTTAAAAAATTGATGGTACCACAGGAGGGGACCCCCCCGGACACTAATTTGCAAGCTTTCAGCGGGTGATGTAAAGATGTTTGACCAATTAAAACAAAAACCTTTCAGATGAGGGGTACAGGGCATGCCGGTTTAACAGTCCGGATCGATACTGTTTAAAATCACACCCCATTGAAAGAACCACTTTTCTTTTTATTTCAAGATGGCACCCCTCATTGTTGTGGGGAGCGGATACCCCTCCACCAAAAGGGGGTTTTGGGAACAAATTGGGGTACACTTTTGGCAGATGGTATCAAGACGAAAAAAAACTGTTCGCATTTATTAATCGCCATGAGGGGTGGGTCAATAAGAAAAAAAAGGCGGTCGCCATCTTTTTCACCCCATCCCCCGAATTTATCGACAGTCTTAGGGAAGACCGGGAGGGTTGATCGTAGAAAACATGTCAACGAGCAAAAAACCAAACTTGTTTTAATTCAGCAGTAAAACCCACCGAAAAAGCGCAGGGTAAAGGGGCCAGATAGTAATTAAGTGTCCCAACGCAGAAGCTTTTCAATTTGGGGCCGCCGCTAACAACAAAAGAAAACGAATTTTTACGGGGGAATGTTCGTTCAATTAGATAAACAAAAGGATTATTTGGAAGAAGGGTTGCCCCCCAAAAACAAACCAAGGGCAAAACCCTGAAAAAGTGCAGAGGGCTCCCTTTTAAAGGGGGGGCCACCCCTTTTATTTTGAAAGAACCTTTTTTACAAGAAAAAATTTGAAAAAAACCCTTCAACATCAAAAGAATTTTTCTGAACGGACACCCCCCAACAAGACAATGACCCAACTAGCAATGTTGGAAAACATTATATGGAAAAGGCTGGAATAAATTGGGAAAAAACCCCAAACCCCATCGAAATGTCGGGCTTTCCGGGGCACGCCCAAAAAACAAGGAAGAGCTGATTGAGGGAATTAGAGTTTTGGCAGACATTTCCCAAACACAGATTTTTAAAAATCCCAAATCCCCAAAAAAATGATGCGGGTCATTGAGAGAGGGGTGCCCGGGTATTGTTTTAAACCAAACACCCTTTTTTCGAGCCCCCAAAGTTAAAGATTTTTGGGCAAGCATTTTTGAGATAAAGAGAAATAAATTTAAAAATGTCATAATTTAATAAAATAAAAAAAAAAAGTCACAACATGATTTTAAACAAAAAAAACAAAATAGAAATGAAATTGGACACGCTGAAATGATTAAATAAAAGATAGAACATTATTGATTATTTTAAAACCCAACAGATGTTTTTTTATATAATGCAGTGTTTTTCCCAAATTTTTATATTTATAAGACCCCCCCCGCTGATCCCCTTTTTCCCCGAGGTTCCCTACCCGGGATCTCTTGCCCCGGATATCCCTTCCTGCCGATCTCATCACCCCACGCCCTTTAATCTCACATTTCGGGTTTTTCGGGAAGACCTCACGGAGCAAAAGGTTTTAATTTTTTTTTTCGTATTTGTTTATTTATTTTCAAGGTTATTAAACAGGGAAATGACAGCTTTTTACAATTTTGCCCAAAATGAGGTATGTCACAAAAAAGCTCAGAGAAATAAATTTGACACCAATCAAAGTGGCAGTTATTGTATTTTTTTTTTGTATAAATGTAACTAAGACATCTCACTTGACAACTTCCCCCTTTTTAGCTCAGGGGGGAAGGATTGATAGTAAAATTGACAATGCCCTTTTTCCAAAAAAAATTTTTATCGGATAAAACATTTTCAAAATAAGAAGATTTTTCAGAAAATACCCCAGCTTCACTTTCAAAGAATTTTTTCCATTAAAGAAATTATCGGTAAAACGTCAAAAAAAAAAAATTTTAAATAATTTAAACTTAATTTTATAATAATAATAATAAAATAAATAGGCGCAATATCCATTTAAACCAAAAACAAAAAAAAAAACATAAATACAAACAATATACAATGAAATGGGGGAAAAAATTAAAATTAAAGATACATTTACAATGAAATTACAAACATACATCATCTTTGGAAGAGTTGTACAAAGATGAGTTTTAACATCATTAAATCGGGTTTAAACAGGCGATTTGAGTTTATTTGGGAAGATGTTTCCCAGAGTCTCGAGCGGAAGAAAACCACCTATCAGGGGTTTCCGCTTTGGGTTTGGGTTTTTAGAGGACATGTTGTGAGAAATTTGAGGGATGTAATTTCAGTTCAGAAATAAAAATTTGGGAGAAGTTATTGAAAGTTTTTAAACAATTAGCATAAGTTTAAAAAATTTTTCTGTAAAAAAGGAAGGTAGTTTTTTCAAGTTTCGGATAGGGCATGACTTTTCGAAAAAGTCACAACAGGGCGTTTTTTTTTGTATGTGCAAGACAAGATATTTAAGGGGACCAGCGAGAGCATTCCCCAATCACCCTTTATGTAAAACGATGTATAAGTTCACAGCACTTTTTTCAAGTTTTTCCCAATTGGGGTTTATTTTATGAAATGATGATATGCAACAATGTTGAATATGGTTTTGTCATTGTCGGTCAAAAAAACACCCAAATTAGGGGATGAAATGAGGGGATCTGAGTCCCCAAATTTTAATAAAGGGAAGAAAATTTTTAGAAAATTCCATTTGATCCAAATAAAAAAATTCTGTTTTTCATCGCTAAATTTGGAAAATTTTTTGTCCATCCAATAATTTTTTGTACATTCGGTTTTTTAATGGGAATCAGAGGTTTTTTGAGAAGTTTTAAAAGTAATGTAAAGTCTTCATACGTAAAACATGGTAATTTAAATTATATCAAAATGATTTTAATAAAGGTATAAACAGTAAACCACGGGGGCCGGAAAGACCCTTTGGGGTGAATAGTCAAGAATAACAGGCCGGAGATATTACAATACAAAAGGGGGCCCCTTTTTAAAACTAAAAGGTAGGATTTAACCAATCCAGGCTGTGCGGGTATTCAAGATGATATTGAAGGCGGAGAGAAGGTTTTTATGATCACCGGTAAAAAGCCGTTTAAGTCTAAAAAAATCGTTTTTTCCCCCTCATCCATGGCAGAAAAAATGTCATTGGACCCAAGAGGCCGCCCGTTCCATGAAAGGGTTTGTGGCTGACTAAAATGTGTCCACAGGTTATTAATTTCCACAGGGCTTTTTTTTGTCGTTGATTTTATGTCTTTTATGTTCATTAATACTGTGCAAAAAACCCAGTGATCAATTTTTTTCCCAGGGAAAAGCCCCACTTTTTGATAAATTGGGCAGGCGTGTAATTGCCAAAAGGGCCCAGGATGTTTAACCCCAAATGACATTTTCAAAAAAAAACATCAGATTTTTTAATATCAGCAGAACACGTTTTTAATAAATAAAAAAAAAAAATTCGGAAATTTGGGTTTTTTTAAAGGAATAAAAATTTTTATCTGTAATGCTATTTCATTAAGATGATGATATAAAAATTTTCCTTTTGTTTTATAAGACTGATCCATGTCAGCCCCCCCGGGGAGGTACATACTTAAAAAAAGTAGTGAATGACAACCCCCAGATGGCCAGTATAAAAGAATGATGGGGGGGTTTGTAAACAAGTCCATATTATAAACATAATAGCACAAAGGATCCCCCCACCCCAGGAACACCAACCACCCACAAAAGGAAACCATCACCACCACCAGATGCCCACCAACCAGCCAAAAGAAAGGGAAACCAGCAGCCCATCCAAGATGCAACGAAACCCAAAGGCCCATCCACCAGATCCCCACCAACCACCCACCAACCACCCAAAAGCAAAAACCGCACCCCACCCACCAGATGCCCACCAACCAGCCACAAGCAAGGAAACAGACCCCACCAACTGCCCCACCAACCACCCACAGGAAACAAATCAGCAGCCCATCCACCAGATGCCCACCAACACCCACAAGTAAAAGGTTAGAAAATTTTAAATAGATAGAGAACAATAGCGAATCTTGAAAGGAGTACATCATAAACCTTTCAGTTTAGTAAGGAACTGAAAAGAAGAAAAAGAATAAATTTTGGGGAGGCTAAAGAATGAGATTTTTAAAAGTTTAAATTTTGTTAAAAGAAAATTTTTTTTACCCGTGCCAACAACCGCTTTTTTTGGAAAAAAGTTTTATTTTGGAAAAGATGGGGTCCCCGACCGAGGGTTACATAGATTTTTTTTATTATGAAAACCCAAAAATTACATTATAGTGTCACAGTCACCGAACCAACTTTAGTAATAGACATTTTTTTTACAATGTGTGGACTAATATGAACAAAATTTGTAACACAAATTTAAACTTTCACCAAAAACCCTTTGAAGTTTTTTCCCAAGAACGATAAACAATGGGATACATGTATGTTTTAGAGCAAGAAATGTAATGCTACAGAGTTTGGGCCCCTTTGGACAAACAGTCACCAACTCAATAAAACCAAACCCAAAGCGGTCCGCGTGGTTTATTTTTTGGGGACTGAAACACCCATGTTTACAAACAGAACCCCGGGAACCTCGTATACACGCCGCACGTCAACCGGCCAAATGAAAGCCCTACGAAAACTGTTGTGCGAGGCACGCCCCCCCAATTTACGGGCCCCCTTCGCGCCGCAACACACGAACGCCCTCTCCCCCCGTTTTTTATCCACCAAGTTTCCTTCTAAATCTGAAAATCATTCGGACAAAGAATTGTCTATAAAAAAAAGTCTCTGGTTTCTGGTTATAGGTCTTTAAAACGGTAATTTTTTTTTTTTTTGTAATTTTTTGTTTGCCAACCAGTGAAATAATATATGAAACAGTTACGGGAACCCGACCAAATTTAAAGGGAAAAGTCTTTTAAAAAAAGAAGAGAATTCCAAATTGATCCAGCAATTTTGGGCGACTGACTTTTTTTTCAAGCCAAAAACAAGAAAACAAAAATGCCCATGCAGGGGTTTCGAGCCGGTGAAAAGCCAGAAACGGGAGATTTTTGCCACTGCAAGATATAAATAACACCACTAAAATCCCCCCCAGCAGGAAGCATATACATTTAGACCTTTATCACAGTTTATTTTGTTTTTTCATCAATGTATTAAGTCCTTTTGGTGACCAAACTGGGGTTTGAAAACATTGTCCTTTTTTCGGACAACATTAAAATCAACTTATACAGGAACCGACAAAGATTAAGGATAAAGGTATAAAGAGTACTTACTGATAATGGGGGAACCCGGGTTGGGAAATTCTTCTGAGTTCAAACCCCAGACGCAAACATCGAGCTAGACGAAGCAGGATGTCAAATATCACGGATCCAATCAGATCCCAGAAGGGGGAAAAAGGATGAAACCTATTTAAAGAGTTTTGAAGCAAGACATCGACTAGTAAGCAGGAGGTCGAGGGTTCGAATCCTCCGAGTCGCCTGGGGTTTTTTTTTTGACAGACACTGAAAAACCGCACCAGCATCGTGTAGTCAAAACCCATCAAAACCCCAAGAAGTTTTACACAATTTCCCAACACATGTACTACAAACCCCGAAGGTCAAACCACAACCCAAAAGAGATTGTTACATCCTTTCGAACCTCTATTTAAACCCTTTCCTAAGACAAAAAGGAGTTTTCATGCAATATTCACCCCGGGGTTTTTCCAAAAAAAATGAGCCCAGGTGTAAATGGAAGCGTTTTTGGGGAGCCTGGGCAAATGTAAAATGGGCCATGATATGCCTTTTTTCCCTACAGCTGTCAAAAACAAATTTGGAGGGGTTCCCTCCCTGAGTTGGGTATCCATACAGGGGGTCTGAGAAAAATATTCAAGAATTAAACCTTTAATATTTTTTCCCAATTTAATTGATATTGGGGGAAGGGGGAAGGAAGGCAAGGAAGTTTCGATAGTTTTTGATATTTAACCCAACCCCCCCCCCCCCAAAAAATTTTTTAACACCATTAAAAGCAAAAATTTAACAAAAAAACGCAGAGGCTGCTCAATGTATCAAGATACAACAGCTAGAACAATGGTTCTTTTTTTCTCTAGGGGGCAACAACTTTTTACATTGGCTGCATCTGTTGATTGGAGACTTTGGGTTTTTAGAAAGCATTGAAGTCTTTTGATAAAAACCTTTAAATTTTCACAGAAGTAATTATTAACTTTCCCACATGGATGCAATAAAAAATCAAAAAGCAACGGTGTTTGCCAAAAATGTAATAGGTACTTGAAAGTCCATTTAAACCTCATAATTTGTACATATTAGGGTGACCGGTATCGAACCTGACCAAAAAGTCATTTCCCCGTTCCACGGGCCAATTACCCATAAAACCCCTTTTAAAATTCCCCTTAAATTTGAGTTAAAAAAAAAATTTGGGCTTTGAACAATGTAATGTTTACACTTTTTCAGACAATTACTTTAAACAAGAAATTTCACCATTAAAGTTTTTTAGTATTTTAGGGAATTTTCCGAAAATTTTTTTTACACTTTTTTGGGATCAAATGCAAGACTAAAGGGCCCCCATGGCAGGGCTTTTTTAAAAACTTTTTTTAAACCCAGCACAGGAGGGAATGTTCATTTATTGATTAGGATTCATGGAGGAAGGAAAATTTTTTCCTCCATGGTGGGAAAAGCATGCCGATTTATTGGGTAATTAACAGGCTTTTTAGGGGAATACAACAGGGGGGTGATTGGGTTTTTAAAACAGAAATTATGGGGGAAGGGGCACTTTAAACCACCATTAGGCGGGGTAGGCCCCCGTTTTGGTTTTTTTAAATTTTAGACATCAAAAAAGCCTAATGAAGTGATATATAAAATTACTTTTTAAAAAATAAAATGTGGTTTATTTATAAGCTTGATGCACAATTAATACACTGTACTTGATTTTTTTCTTTTTTTCAAATTTTAAAATGTTTTTTGCTTTTTTTAATTTTTTTAACTTTTTCAGCCAACCCATTTTAACTCTTGCCTGCTGACCTTTTTTCCGGTATTTAGATCTAAGTTTTCGTTAAAAGTTTTAAGTCGCCCCCTTTTTTTAGTTGGTTTACGATTTTAGGGGAAAAAATTGCGAAGGGAGGGTAAAAAGTGTTTAAATGTACATGTAACCATTGACAAACAAAATCTGCTTTTTTCGAGCCCCCCTTTGAAAAAAAAATAAGGATTTAATTTTTTTTTTTTGATTTTTCAACAAAAAAAACGCCGATCCGAAACCAATAATAAAATTAACGGCTAACCAAAAACCCCGGTTTTAATACCGTCCAGTACTTTGTCCATTAGGGTCTTGTAAAAAGACATTGTATATCATTCGTTGGTTTGTTTTAAACAAAAAAAAACAAAAAAATATAAAAATTTTTTAAAATTTTAAAAAGATGGGCCCTTGAATAAAATTTGATTGGGCCCAAAGAAAGCCTTTTATATCACTTTTGGGTTACCATTTAACGTTTAAAGCCCCCTAAAAGGGTTTAATGTTGGGTAGAAATTCCCAAAAACACAAAAGGATAAAATTTCCCCAACAGAACCCATTTCACCACCCAAGGGCCAAAACCTGTTCTGAACAAAGATGAGAAAAAACCCCACTGGGTTATCCATATCCAAAAAGGATACGGGGGAACGGGAAAAGGGGCTGGTTTTTGGGAAAAAGATTCATGAAAAAGGGAGCAACCCCTGAGGAACACACCCAAAAAAAGAATGGGTAAAAATTTAAAAGGCACCCGAGCTTTGTAAGAGTACCAGAGGCATTGGGGAAACAAGGGGTACTATGAAAAAAACCAGTGATGGTTCAATGAAATGGGGGCTTTTTCAAAAGTGGTGAAGTTGAGCAAATTTGTCTTTGACATCCTGAAAGACTCTTTTAATGAGATGAAAGTGGGTTTACCGCTGGGGAAAATGGAAAAAGGGGTTGGCCCCCCAAAAGCTAAAAAACACCACAGTCATCTGATAAGAGCCGATAACGTCTTGGTTATCCCATGGGGTTCAGGGATCCGTGGTGTAAGCAAAAATGTAAAATGTACGTCCCCATCCCATTATCAATGCACACAGACCAAAAATTTTACACGCCAGTTTGCAGATTTAATAAGGGGCTTTTTTTGATTCACTTTTAAAAAAAACAACAGCTGTTTGACGTGTGTGCACAGACTTGTGACCCGGCTGTACAAAAACCGGGGACAGGGTTTTTGTGATAGGAAAAGTTTAATTAACAAAAACACACTAACGAAAAATAGGCCAACAGTACTAAGAGTTAACACCAGTAACACTAACGGGAACCCAAGTCCCACCAAAATGCTTATTTGGACCATTATTGAATTATGTTTTTCCTAGGGTTGAAGTTTTTTATAACATAAGTTTTTCTAGTTATTTCCAACGAAAAAACAATCATTCCAGCTTAAATTTAACCTTTTTTAGATCTTTCAAAAATTTTCAAAACGGAAAAGAGACAACTCCAAAACCGCCATTGCTTTTACCGTCTTATGCAAAAGGCAATCATCATATAACCCGAACAGCCCCGGAAATGGCCGACCCGTAAAAATAAGTCCAATGATTTAAAAAATAAAAAATATTAGTTGGGGGAATGTTGCCACCGCCACTTTTTTCCATTCAATATAACCAAAAACACCCCCCTTTAAAATATTGTAAGGGGGGAGAAATATGGAGATGATGTAAATTTAAATTATTCCAGGATATTATTTAGAAAAATTCCATTTTTAGTATAATGGGGCTTCTAAATGTGCGATTTGTAAACCCACAATTAGGACCCAAAACAGTCATTGTACACGAGTGGAATATCATAGCACCCCTTTTATTTTTTGAAGGAGGATTTTTTGAAGGAATAAACCGAAAAACCCTCAAAAAAAAAGATTTAAAGATAGTTTTTGCTTTTTTACCACCAAAATCGAAAAATAATTTTAACTGGTTATGGGTTTCAAAATTCCAAAAGCCCTTAAAAAGGGGAGTCGGATACTATTCTTTTCCCTTCAGTTAATTCCACTTCCCCCACCCATGTTAAGGGGTTTAAAATGTCAAAAAACCCCCCTTTCGAGTTCGGAGCCAAACCAGACAGTCACCCGTTTTCCATCATCAGTTTGGGGGGGAGGGGGGTGGAAACCTGATCCACATGCTTCAAACAATGCTTACGTTTTTTTAATTTCATGGATATTCCCACAGACCGATCGGGATTGGGAAATCATCTGAGGGCCCCATGTTTTGGAGGTCTGCAACCGCGCCCCCTTTGGGGGGAGGTCTGTTTTAACATGCAGGGATAACCCAATTTTATTTCGCCCCTTATCGAACCACCACTCATTAAAAACTTTTTAGAACAATTACACTCAATTGAGATTCCACATTTTCACCGCAATTTGTCTTATTATCATCCTCACCATGCAAAATCAAGACCCAAAATCAATTTGTAGGGCCCCCAGTAGGCAGTAATTTAATAATTTATATTAATAAATTTAAAAACCCCCTTTTTTAAAAAAAACAAAATTTACAATTAGGCAATAAAAAAAAAATGAGAAAGCATATCATGAAAAAATTTAAAAATTTTGACAAAGGAAAACCAAATCAAAGTTCACGAGCTGCATTGATGTCGAAATTTTGGGGGAAACCCAAGATCAGTGCAGGAAAGGGGGTGGGTACATCTACCCGGGAAGTATTACCCAAAAATGATTATGAAAAAAAAACACTTTCCACCAAAGAAATCTGACGTTACTTGGCATATTTGTCCGTACCATTTTTGGGTGAAGTCGAAGGAACGTGGGGAAAAAGAGGGTGGCGACTAAGAATGCACGTTCATTTAAAAAAATTTTAAAAGGTTCGTTAACCTGCTGAGCATTTGCAAACCCGCCAAAACCCCCGCCATGTCGGATTTCTTTCACTGAAATTGGGCTTTTTAAGAGAAGTATTGCCCAAGCGGGGAAAGGTACTTTAAACTCATTTTGAGGGAAAATTGCGGGGACTTCCCGCAAAATTTTTAGTTGCCGCCAAACGATGTTATGCTTTGGTCCTGCAAAAATAAAATCTGCAAATAAGGTAATATTAGACGACCCTTCGGTTTTATGTCGTTAACGTAGAATTGGTAAACCAAATACTTTTCCCGCACGTTTTTTTTTCAAGAGGGGCGCGGGTAACGGAGCGGGGAGACATCTCACAGAGTTACATAGTTCTTTTAGGCCAAAAAAAAATTGGGTTTCTCCACCACCCACCCAAAAGGGGAAACTCGGTTTTTTTTTTTTTTTTTTTTTCCGTCATTTTAAAGGGCCCATTTATTTGAAAATAATACCAATTTTCTTTTAAAAAAAATATTTAAATTAGAAAATTTTCCCCTTTTTCCCCCGGGAAATTTTTCCGACCCGACCCCCCCAAAAGCCCCGGTCACATGGTGACTGCCTTGCACAAAAAGCAACGATTGCGATTAAATTCCCCTTTTCAATCGAATATCCCCCGCCATCTTGGCACTGTTTTAGTCAACGATT
This sequence comes from Zoroaster sp. YZ-2022, assembly GCA_029582265.1. Taxonomy (NCBI): domain Eukaryota; kingdom Metazoa; phylum Echinodermata; class Asteroidea; order Forcipulatida; family Zoroasteridae; genus Zoroaster; species Zoroaster sp. YZ-2022. Next base: position 4,203,901 of record JAQQFT010000023.1, read on the forward strand.
GCGACCAAACTCCTTTTTAACCAAATGGCCCCCAGGTTGTGCACTGGCCCCCGCACGTTGTGTCCAAAACCACCAATCTCACTTTTCAAATCGAATCCCCCAAATATTGATGTTGGATTGCACGCAATATGGATGAATTTCTTGTCCAATCAAGGAAAAACAAAAAACGTTTGGGATATTTATTTGGAAAATTCGTTAAAAAATGAAAAATGGTTTTGGTTTCAGTTCCAATGCATTTAATCTTAAATGACATAAGGAAAAAAAAGAAAAAAGAAAAAAACCGACCCACCGACCCCTTCCCAAAAATTTTTACAGGGCAACCCCAAAAATTTTTTTTTTTTGGCCTTTTATAACCTATGATAAAAAAGACTAATCTACTAAAGTAGAGCGAGCCCACCAAAAACGATATATGACTAGAGGATCAGGGTGTTTTAGAAACTTGTTTTCAGTTTGTGACGTGTTCAATCCTCATTGTTTCTCGAAACATACGGTGTAATTAATATTTTGGCAAATGGAACTTACTAGTAATAGGCCAGTTTAAACTTGAAAATACTTGTAATAATTATACGAACAATTGTTCCATCATGTTTTAACAACAATGAACAAATTCGTTACTTTTACAATCCGCCACCTGAACCAAGCATAACCGAACAAAACCGGTACACGTTTGGTGGTCAGAACAAACGTATGTCATCACAGCATCATGAAAACGCTTAACCAATGACCGAAACCCATGTTTGGGCCATTTAAAATTAATATATCTTTTCAGAACAACTCACCTCTTGCATTATCCTAGTTGTCCATACCTAAAAGTCTGCAAACCCACATTACAGACTGTATCTTATATGAATCAATAATTGTAGCCTACGCAGTCTATTTTGGCTAGTGAGTGTACAACTATAAAGAATGGGGCTCCAAAATTTCCTATAAAAAAGTTTGTAGCTATAAATAAGGTCTGATTCAACAAGACCTTTAAATACAGTAACTGTCTGCACTGAGCTAGGCAAAACATTGCATTTGTAGCAACGATAGCCTCAGACTTGCAATTACAGTGTTAACTTAGGAAACGGACAAAATTAATTATAACCTGACATGTTCTACCACGGATAAAATAACCATATAACGTTACTTTAAACAAACAACACATCAAAGTTCTTATGTTTGAGGTCCCAGCAGGCAACCGACGTCGTACTGACGTCGTTTTCAGGTTGGTGTTTGGTAGGATGTCAGATTACCAAAATACAACCAAAAAGTAACAGCAAACTGGTGGCATAATATATTCAACGTCCATTTATGGCGTCTTTTCACCGCGGCGTTTAATGATGGTTGCTGCTTGGTCGTGATGATATAACCGTATTAAATTTCGGGTTTTCGACCAGTAAATGATATTATGTTTAGGGACGTCTTTAGACATCATGTTATTATAGTCAAGTCTTGACTGTCTTTAATGACAAAATCTGACCCAAAATTACGTCAGATAAAAGTCAGCTCATGGTGTGATCAATAAAAACTCCGTAGGCTATACATGACGTCGTTCTACGTCGTGTTATAGTTTTTTGGACGCTACATATTATGATAACCAATATTGGCAATAACTGACTATAAAACAACGTCAGATAAATAGTCCGTTGTTGACCAATAAATGACATCATGTTCATGACGTCTTTCGGACGTCTTTTTATGGTGAAGTCTTGACTGTCTTTAAATTACTAAAATCTGACCCAAATATATAGGTACGTCAGATAAAAGTCAGGCTATGGTCAGATTGACCACTATAAAAAACTTTGCTATATTATGACGTCGTGTTATAGTCTCTTTTGGACGCTACCTGTGATGACCGATAACTGACTATAAAAAAACAAAAGTCGGCTGACCAATAATAACCTGAAACGTTTTTTTAATCTTGATTCAAAGAGATAGCAATTTTGTTAAACCCTTTCCCCTTTAAAGGTATGTTATTGCCCTCTGTCATTTATTGGTTTAATATTTAGTATGCTTTTACGACCCGGATAGTGCCAAGGGAAATTTTTTTCATGAGGCGTAATATTTTTTTTGTAATTTATCTGGCGGCCGCACATAATTATCTGGCGGTGCACTTAATTATTCGGCCGCCACTTATTATCTGGCGGCCGCCACTTAATTATCTGGCGGCCGCCACTTAATTTATCTGGCGGCCGCCATTTTATTACCCGGCGGCCGCCACATAATTATCTGGGGGTTTGCCACTTAATTATCTGGGCCGCCACAAATTATTGTACTACTGTTCTTTATTTATTTGACATGTAGTGATAGTCGATTCATCCTTGGTCAGCGATTTTGCGCTGATCATAAGCCCATAAAATTACTAAAAGAAACCCTTTTTTTCAAGAAAGATTGTTGTTATTGAAAATAAAGGGTATGGTGTATATGTAGTTTGGGATGTTACTTTGAAGAATTTTTTAGTGTTTGCATGTTCAGAGTTTATAATCATTTTAACCACAGTTTGCCATTTTGGGAAGCTTTCTCAATTACGCATTGAAATGTTTAATCAAGGTGATAATATTAGCAAGAACCCTTTAAATCTCGGAGGTTTGTTCTTTTGGGTTTGTTTGTTTGTTTATGATTAATGGTCCCTTGTAGTGTTTTCAATGATAAACATTATAGACACAGCAAAGTGGTCTCAAATATATATGCATTTGTAAAATTCCCGTTCAACTCACTGATGAGCAGGTTGGTGACAAAGGCAGTAATACACAATTTTTTTCCCTCAATGATCATTTCATCTAACGTATTCTGTTTAATTTTTAGTTCACGGTAGTACGCCCACTCACAAAATGTGGTTAAATGCATTCCAAGTCCTGACCCACTGTAAAACAGTATATCATGTTTACGTGTGGTGTTACATTGCTTATTCTTCACGTTTATGGTCTCAAATGTATCCTGATATCCATAGAATCCCCTGACATGAATCAAACCTAAAAGAATATAAATAATACAAATATCAAACCTTATAGTGTATATGCTGGGATAAACGTATGTTGCTGTACAAAACAGTATGGGTACTGCATTGGTGTGGGTCCGCCAACCAACCCACCCCCGGCCCCCCAAACAGCCTTTTCCCTTGCACGTTTATGGTCTCCAAATGTGCCTGATATCCTTTGAATCCCGACTCAATTCGTTTTCCCCAAAATAATACAGACATCATAGTCTAGCCAAGCATAAGACTGAATGGGCCCAAAACAGCGGCTGCATCAATGGTACTTCAAAAACCTTTTGGTTACATGCAACATACAAATACATACACTGCATACAACACTGCAACAGCGCCCACCCTCCACCCCCCAAAAAACACACCAACGAACCTTCCATTACATGTCACCGACATGTCCAAACCCAACCCTGATGACCAGAACCACGCTATGAATAATCATTACGGTCTCTTGGACATGCCCAGAATAGCCATGTACACAATTGAATGCAAATCCCTAGGGCCCCCTGCAGGTTGGTTTGACCCTGTAGGGTGAAGGATCATCACGATTGCAGTGATTTTTTACAGCTTGAAATTAAAAGGGTGTCAGGAATAGAAAGTTTGGGATTTGTTGAAGTTTTAATTAAAAGTAATTAAATAAATGCCTTTTTTTCTGTTTTGGGGACAGCACTCACTTCCCGCAGGGTTTTAAGAAGAGTACTGTAATCAGCCATGACTGATTAGTCAGTGATGCTCAGTAGTGTCATGTAGGGTTTTTTTAAAATAATTTGACCGTAAACTTGGGTTTTCACCGATCTAGTCAGTTGAAGTTTTCAATAAGCGTATGGATTTGTTGTTTGTCATTCCTTTTTTGCATCGCTAGTTGTTGTTTTTTGTTTTTTTTTAGTTTGACGTTGTGTTTTAGGGGAGTGCACACCACATACAGTACATTTTTGTGTACACGCAAGACACCCATGGATGGTTTTATTATTCAGTCAGGATTACGTTATTTAGGGAATGTTTGTTTGCAACATTTCCGTTTAATTAGATAAGAAGTTCGTTGTTACTTTTAAAGTGAATGTCTTAGGTTTAGAACCTTTCAATGTTTTATGTTATATTCAGAATGTTGAAAAAAAGGGGGCAATTTTTCACAGCAGTTTTCT
>JAQQFT010000023.1:4208510-4235101 GCA_029582265.1 Zoroaster sp. YZ-2022
CCGGCTTGCAAATCAACAACTTTTTAGCACTTTTTGTACGGAAAGAGTCGTTGGGAAAGTGCGTGCTGACCCTGTTCTGAATCAGGCTGCAGTGCAGTGTTGTGTACTAAAGCACGTTGTCTCACGCACAAAACACGATTCATCCATTTCACATGACTCATTGCAGAATGATATAAACAATGTTACAATGAAAACACTGTAGTATATCTATAGGGCGCTCCATAGAGTATTGTTTAACAGGCCCGCCATACATGTAATCAATATAGGTCACCCAGGTCACACATTGATATGTGTAAAAGTGCCGTGTGCGCATTAAACCAGTCCCATGTTTTGATCCCACAAGACTATGGCGTCTCTCGTTGTTTTCTTTTGGTTGTTCGAAAGAACCCCATGGTTCATGTATAGTGGTAATTGTCCTGTAAATACATAAGAAACACAAACAATCAGAAAATTGCTGTAAAATAGCGAAAGCCACATGGGGAAAGCCTATCATCTTGAAAAGAAGAAAACAATTGTGGCATGTCCGGTTCTAAAAGTTATCACCTTTTGAAAATATGTGAGGCCTATAATGTCAACAATCGAGTAAACCCATAGGAAATATTGCCTATTAAAAAAAATGTAAAAGCCTTATGACTTCAGAAAGTTACTAATAAAATGTGCGTGTAGTTACCATTGTGTAATATATGTGTTCCTTAAATGCTATAGAGGGGTTTATATTTTTTTTGCTACAAGCACAACGTTCAACGTAAACGCATACAATTTAATTCATAAATTATGCGTACGAGGTTGGTAAGTACCACAGGCGAAGTAGGTCAGTTTCGTACCCAAGTCAGTTTCGTACCCTAATTATGAGCGGCATTGCAATGGAAACAACGGACGAAATGAAAACAAAAGGCACACAAAATCATCATTTATTCCACTTTCTTCATACAAATCAGCTTTTTGATTTATAAATATGAAAATACAGATACTAAAGAACTGGAAATAATGGATAATCAGGAAAATCAGTTTCCAATTTTAGTTTCACCCTCAGAAACATTCATCAACCCTGTGCGTGGAAATAGTGGGCCGTGCGAGAAGCGACTCATTTTCGCATGAAGCCTCGTCACAACATGTGGAATTCCCCAGCTGTTATAGTTAGGAATTCCCGCCACTGGAAGCCAACGGTATTTAAAAGCGTTCTAAAAAAAATTAATTCATCATCAAGAAACCTGAGGTGTAGTAGTAGTCTCGTGGCTAGAATGCTCACCTTTGCAAGGTACTGATCTTCAAGATCAGGTTTTTCAACATTTGTTTAAAAAAATTTCATACATTTTTAGCTACAAAATTAATTCAGAAGCTTAAAGCCTTTGCTATACAATAGTAATTCAGGGTTGTGAAGGATTTTTAAGGTAAATAAAGTCAAAAATTCATTTTTAGCAGCATAGCTGCCAACATTTCAAAATTCCAATTTGTAATGAGCAACCGACCAAGACATAACAATCGTACAAAAACAACAACATACACTTTTCGTAAACTATTAACCCATTTGATCGTAAGTTTGCAAAAGATTACAAATCTAACTATAACATGACTACCATTTCACCGAAATGTTAAAATCGTATTCAAATCGTGAAAAAAGATTATATTCGCCTCCTCCACCCTCCAGATTTGCAGTTACAAGAAATCACCGCCACAGGTGATTCTCCAGGGTGTCTGCTGTGGACTGTCTCCAAGGTGTCTGATGTGAAAGCTCACTGCTTTGGAATCTGTTTTAGCTTGTATTTCTAATTGACTCTGTCTTGCCTGCTAATTATCTTGTATTTATTAAGTTGGTTTGATAATTCTGTGTAGATTTGCATCAGCGCCTTGTGCGCCTTTTTGGTGAGACGTGTGCTGTATGTATATATAGTATATATATCGTCACCGTTTTCAATGACAGAAGTGACTGAAACAGCCCACACAGCTGCAAATCCATGTATTGAGATAATCGCACATGAAGTTGAACTGTTTTTGAAATCGCAATTCAAAGACTTTTCAGCATTAATTATTTTAGATTTTGCTTCCTACTTAAAAGCTAATACACTTTAATTACAAAGAAATGTCGGTATCTTTATCCAAAGAGATTGTAATTAATGGGGAATTACTTTCCAAACATATTTGTCACTTCGTGAAAACGCAAAAAACAAGACCGCGCGTGCAGAGCGCTGTATATTAAACAACGTATTGATGCGATTTGTCACTTCGTGAAAACGCCGCTAACGTAAGTCGGTCACATCGATTCGTCACTTCGTGAAAACGCAAAACCTAACAATACCCGCTTTGGCATTTTGCCAATCGCTATGTATGTTCAATGTATAAAACGGCGAATGGCGATTCGTCACTTCAGAAACCGGAAAACAGCCTTAGCTGGAGTGATTCACCGGGTATATTAATAGCGTAATTGACGATAACTATGATCGTTTCAACACTTGAAACTTAGCAGAAATGCGTTGGCAACAATGAATTACATCCTCAAATATCTACAAAACTGAATTTGGACAACAAAAAAGAGATTTTTACGGATTTGTCACTTCGTGAAAACGGTGACGATATATATATATCAGTTAATTCTGATGATCGCATAACGCGTGAAACTCGGAGTTACAACTCACCCAGCGTTCCACTAGTTTTACTACAAGTATATATATATATATATATATATATGTTACCTGCCCCTAAATTCAGGATTTGCTTAATTTACACAATAATTATAGTTAAGGATATTGCCATGTCTTGCATATAATGTTTATTTTGCACCAGAATTAGCCCCAGACAAACAAAAACTTTTTCATACTTTGTGGCCATGCAGGAAGTTGAGGGCGCTTTCTCGTTGACCTCTGGGTCATTGACATTCTTATTAAAGCAGTCAGTGACCAAGTGACCAAATAGAAAGGTGTTCTAAAAGTCCTTCCTAATTTCATCTTGACAGGTATGTATTCTTAAAGTTAAATGATAACTCAGTACATCTATATATATTCAAGTTCATTTATAGGTAAACATTTAAACTGCTAGAGTAGTCATATAAAAGAGGATGGCAAGAGGATTAAAAAGTGGTTAACATTGATACTTTTGACCATGTGACATGCAAAGCATTATTAGGCCTACATTGTACGATACAATAGACAAAAGAGACTTAATGAATGCACTCAGAGATCTACACACAGAATAGTGAATCATGAACATAAAGTACTACAAGGTATAATGTACATGCAACAGAATACATACTTAGGTAAATGAGTGGATGGTTAGGGATTAAACTGTTTTATTCTTATATGAAGTGAACTAGAGGAAACTTACAGAGTAGTTAAATATAGTAGGATGATTCTGTTTATTATTTAAATGGGTATCAGTTGATAAAGATAAGTCAGCTATTTAGGTAAAGAGTTTTGACTTCATTATTGATAGTTTCCCAACCTGCATCTCACTGGTTGATATGATAAAATATAATAGTAAGTTTGGTTTACAGAGACAGTGAAATCTGTCGAGAACTGAGGAATGGTTATAGTTTAGAGTTATGTCGAGAAGTGAGAAATGGTTATAGTTTAGAGTATTTGTGTTACAAACATTTATCTACTCCGTCCGGTTAAATAAACACATGTAGGATAAACACATGTAGCATAGGATGGTGATGGTCTGATGGTTGATTCTCAACCATGAATTATCGATAGTAATTACAGCACAAAAAAAAAAAAAAAAGAAGTTCACTGCAAGACTAATAATTATTTGATAAAAGCTGCAGATTTGAGTAAATTTAAAGTCACATTCCAGATTGGACTAAGTGAAGTATTGCACATTTCAGAAACCGCAGTCAGATGCACTTGAGATTTGCCTCATAGCTTTGGATAGGTCAAAGCTAAGTTACTCGCAATACTTTTAAATGACTGATGAGAGACAAATTGTCTCGGAGAAGACAAATGAAGTGTTAATACTTTTAATTGATTAAGCTAATTGGTTTGATACATGTATTTGTTCATGAAATTGACATTCTTATTAAAGCAGTCAGTGACCAAGTGACCAAATAGAAAGGTGTTCTAAAAGTCCTTCCTAATTTCATCTTATTGACAGATTTGAGTTTTAACCTGGTAACATATATATATATATATATATATATATATATATATATATATAGAGAAGAAATATTCCCTCCGATTTAATATATATATATATATATATATATATATATTAAATCGGGAGGGTGGCCTTAGCTGATCCAATCCGGACCTTCATCAGAGGCTTTGACAAAGTACAACATAAAAACTCATCCATTTATAGGGAAAAGGGAAGCAAAGGATCATGGGGCGGGATCCAAAAAAGGCGGGAAAATAGTGACCAATTAAAGATAAGCATCAGTCGAGAAAAAGCCAATAGGAGTATCAGAAGTGAACAAAAGGGGGATTATTGAGCCACTCAATAAGTAGATGTGGCAGCTTATGGTGAAGCTACGGTAAAAGAGGGATTATTGAGCCACACAATAGGTAGAGGTGGCAGCTTGTAGTGAAGCTGGCATAAACATAGGACAATACACAAAGGGATACGACAACAAAAGAGGTTTTTTTTTTAGCCTTACAAATTGAGGAGTTGATGCGTGGGAGTTCTATGAGAGACAGTTTGAAAAAATGTAAACGTATACAAGATAAGATAAGGCAACAGGTTAAAGCAAATACCTAGAAAAGTAACAGGTTGGGACAAAGACCTGAAAAGTAACAGGTTAAAACAAATACATATATATATATATATATATTATGTATATACATAAATATATTATATATATATTATATATATATTATATATTTATATATATTTATATATATATATATATATATATTATATATATATATATATGTACATATATATATATATTATGTATATATATTATGTATATGTAGGAACGGATGGTTGCCTACTTCCTGGGGTGACATTTACGGTTGCTCAATGTCAGGTTTGATGGATGGTCCATCTGGCAAGGATGCACTGTAGTAAAAACTTGCAGTTTGTAAAACTAAATACTTGACTCTTGGTAGTTTATTCGGTTACAAAAGTTCCAGAAAGTGAAGTCTAAAAAGTGAAGTCCACAAAGTCCCTATCAATAGAACATAGTACAGTTGTATAAACGTATACTCAATTTACCCTAAATGACGCACCTAAGGTTATATAAGCAACTGGACAGTAACTTACAAATGAAATTAGCAGTTTGGTGTTTCAGTTTGTTTCAGTGAAGGATTCTCTTGTAAAATGCAGAAATTTCAATATATGATCATACGCGTGGACGTCTTGAGCGCCGTTTTTTGAGACGTACAGAATTGTGGTCATCAGAAAATTGATGTTGGTATAATGACTCACCCCCAAACTGTTAAAGTTGATGGGGGCACAGAAAATGTACCCAAGAAGAAAAACAGATGGTTGTAAAATTGATTAAACTGAAAATAAAACTATTGTTTTCAATTTTTAAAATAAATGGTATAATTTGGAGAAGCTCAAAACTTTTAATCAATATTCTTGAAAAGACCAATAAATGGAAGGTGGTTAAATTTTAAAAGTACTTAAAACTTTGAAATGTGTGAAATTGATGTTAACATTTTGTCAAATAAAGATTTCTTCTCATAACCATGATATTAATGTTTCATTTTCTCAATAATTTTCCACTACCGTCGAAAATAAACACCAACGAATTAAGTAGTCTTCGTTCGCTTCTTCTATAAGGAATGTGTCCAATTTAAGGATCAGTATTTCTTTAAAAAATCATTGCAAATGCAAAGCATTCATATATTTTGGTTTCCACAGACAACAGCTTGTTGACGGCATAGAACAATAAAATCACTGATGTTTGTGAAAAAAAAATTTAGGTCATGTAAATCTCTTTCTATTTGTATCTAGTAAAATCAGTGGTTAAACAACTTTTCCAGTTTCACAATGCACAAGCACTAACTTTCCAGTAAATCATACAATTTCACTATAATTTGTATTTCTGTAACAAGCACGACTTAGACAAGTTTATGCAACCAGTTATATGCCATAGTTTTGTAAGTTTTCCGAGAAATGCTAAGCCAAATGAAGGTGCGTCATTTCACGAGTGCGGCGAATTACGTACATGGACGATACATTGCTACATTACGTTATATTCAGTAAAGAAACGACAGTCATGATTATACTTTTGTTACACAAAACATCATAAATCAAAAATTAAATCACTCCTCACTCACCCCAACACCACAAAAGAAAAGACTATAAATCTACGGAAAAGTTGACATCAAAGATGTGGATAAATGATCAGCCGGCCATGAGACTATCGTAGGAGGCTCTGAAAATAACAGTGTGTGCGTGATGGGTCCGCCATTAGAGAGAGCTCAAAAGGCCAACTCTCCTATGTGAAAGCATTAGTTTGACAATTACAAGTAACAACAGGTGCTCACCCAAAGCTTATTACTACGCCTAGGATATAGTTTGGGTGATCGTTTTACACAATAATTCTTTATTGAACCCAACAAAAAGTATACAATTCACATGAACATAACATGTCATTACAGTTAACACTGAAAAATTAAATTTTACCAGATTATTGTAGTAAATGTCTATTGAATTATGTGTTATTTCGCTTACATACGATTGAGTAATGCGGTTTTACTTGGAATTAAAGGTACGCAGAACATTAAGGGTAAAATAACTGTAAACTATAAACCGACTCAGTTCCCCACATATAAATTATAAAAACATATAGAAAACGGGGCGTCATATTAATAAAATTGTGGAATTTTCAGCTGTTTTGTTAGTTGGAAATTCGCCACTGAGCCAACGGTATTTTAAAAAGGTTCTTAAAATTAATTCACCATCAAATTTGAGGTGTGTAGTAGTAGTCTCGTGCAAGAACGCTCTCACCTTGCAAATGCAAGGTACTAACTTCAAGATCAGGTTTTTCAACATTTTTAAAAATATTTTTTATACATTTTAGCTACAAATTAATTCAGAAGCAAGGCCTTCTACAATAGTAATTCACGGCTGTGAAGGATTTTTAAGGAAAATAAAGTCAAAATTCATTTTAGCATAGCTGCCAACATTTCAAAATTCCAATTCGTAATGAAACCGACCAAGACATAACAATTTGTATTAAAACTAAAATAACGGTCAGATGACCAATTGCAAATAAATCAAACAAAACCTACTACATATATGTACGTAAATCAATTTGTACTTGTAATTCCTGAAAAAATTGTAATAATTACGAAAAATTCTAATAGTTGGCAGCTATGATTTTTAGAATGCATATGTTACCAAATTGTAACAGGCGGATTTAGGGTGCGCAACGGCGCCCCCCCTTTTGCCGAGGAAAAACACAAACAATACCTTGTATAGGGCCTCGCGTTACGCACTCGCATTTTTCAACTTTGACATTAGCCCTCAAAGTTTTACGCCCCTTTCTTAAAAATCCTGGATCCGCCCCTGGTATACTACTGAAAAATCGCATCCAGTGAGTGTGATGTTATTTTAACATAGCTCAAGTCACTCCTCCTTAATAATAATACTCATATTACTATATAATAAAGCATTTGTAAAGTATACACTCAATTTGGAAGCCCATTCAAAGGGCATCACTGTGTTTGGTTGAAGGAAAAATTGAAAAGACGTGTGTGTCTTTATATGGAGTTGGAGAATGATAGATCAGTGGTTCAGTAAATATTGTACTCATGTACAAAAAATCGTACAAAACAGCACACTTTTCGTAAACTATTAAATATGATCGTAAGTTTTGCAAAAGATTACAATCTAACTATAAATGACTACCATTTCACCGAAATGTTAAATTCGTATTCAAATCGTGAAAAGATTATATTCGCCCTCCTACCTCCCAGATCGTTACAATAAATCACTGCCACAGGCGATCTCCAGGGTATCTGCTGTGGACTGTCTCTGCAGTGTCTGATGAAAGCTCACTGCTTTGAATCTGTTTTATGTATTTCTAATTGACTTGTCTTGCCTGTAATTATCTTGTATGGTTATTTATTAAGTTGGTTTGATAATTTGTGTAGATTTGCATCAGCGCCAGTGCCTTTGTGGAGACGTGTGCTGTATATATATATGTTATGTATAAACGATAAAACATAGAAAACGGGAAAATCTAACTTAAATGTAAACTAATTGAAACTACAGAGAAATTTAAACAAATAGGATTGTAAATAAATGCAGCAATGATACAGCAAGTATAAAACAGGAAATATAACACATATAAAACCTTAGGCCTACAATGCAGTTTTACTTAAACTGCATAGTCATAAGTTGATGATGGCATCAAACATGTCAGAAGTGCTAAAATTTTAGTAAATTTTAGTAAATATCAATATCAATATCAATATCAATATCATTATCAATACAATATTAATATTAATATTAATATTGGCGCATGCATTTGACATCATCCAGATCTAATTATAATGATGAATGATTTAGTATTCGTCCAACATAGAGAGAAGGAACACACTATGGTCCAACCAAAGCAGAACAACAGTTCTGGAAATAACGCAAAATATACAGGATTCACCTGCTGCAGCAGTATAAATTGAAATTTTAGACATTTAAAATGTTTCTGAGAACACTGGCATTCGTCATAGGGAAACGCCCTATATTAATACACTACTACCATGCCCCACTCCGAACGACCACTTTTTATTATTTTTGGGAGTCTGTTTTCGAAGTTGTGATTTTATTTTATAACATCATTGTAAATAATAAGTTCAATCCCCACAAAAGTAATATATTTGGATGTACATGTACGTACCGTCTCTTTGCCGACTGAATCTCTTGATAATTCTTTGTCGAGAAAATGGCGACAGCGGATTGATAATGGCATAGTGCACCGCATAAATATAACTTTAATGTGTTCTGCAGACGCGGGTGGTGGTCAAAGTTCACGACTGTTGTATAATTTCCCGCGTTAACATGGAACATTAATTCAATGGTGAAGCAAACCCATGCTTCGGAACAGTTTATCGCAGCAGTCAGTCACAAAGGTCGAACACACAGTGCATAATCAGGGACTGTGTCAAAGCCCTCAATATTTCCAAGGTACAGTATAGCCAAGAGTACTTTTTGTGCCAATTCAGTGTTTTGTCCATCCTGATGTTGAATGCAAATCATCGGGCCAACACGGTTCAAGACCACCAAATTGTTTCAAAACCTTCAAAATATTGGCTACATGAGCCGTATGATTGCAATCGTTATTAGACAAAAGTATCTAATTATTTATTTTTGTTTGTTTATTAATTAGTTATTTTATTTGTTGTTTAGGTTGGGAAATTTTGCGTCGGGAGATAAACAATTGATTTAATTTTGCCCTACACCGACGTGTGTATAGCATTAGTAGTTCGGTGCGTTCAGAAAACTACAGGCGACTCGATTGGCGGATCGACGACCCCGCTTACGTCTGCACCAGTCTGCGGAGGTCGTGGGTTAGAACTCGCCCGAGTCGCCTGTGTAGTTTTTCACAGACACCGGAAAGCACTGAGTATACTGTAATGTTTCTGTCTTAACCTATTCCTTAAGCGCACGGGTAAAGGTAGGCTTCCAAGCAACAGGTTCCTGCGGTGGTGGATCCGCTTCCAAGTCAATGAATGCAGCTCTGAGTTGTTCTGTGAGATCCCATGGATAACAGTGAGGATCCCATGCAGATCACAGTGAGGATCGCATGCAGATCTCACAGTGAGGATCCTATACCAATAACAGTGAGGATCGCATGAGGATCGCGTGAGGATCCCATGCTGATATTTTCATGGAAGAGTTTGAAACCTTCCTCAACACCGCCGACCTCCAACCCAAGCTGTGGCTCCGATACGGATGACACCTTTGGTTTGGCCACACGGCAGAGCCACACTCCGGGATTTTCTACAACATCTAAACATCATTTTAGTAGTGTCTGTACAGGCCTAATTATTAACGGCAGAGTATTTTTGAAATATGTTGAATTATTATTTAGTTTTGGACGGAGGTTTGGGCCGCCCATACTTTGCCAACGACCCGACGTTCCAGTCAACGTGGCAATGCTAAAGACAGCTATATCAATAAATGTGGAATTTCCCCAGCTGTTTTGTGAGTTGGGAATTCGCCACTAAAAGCCAACGGTATTTTAAAAAGGTTCTTGCAAAAAATTAATTCATCATCAAACTCGAGGTGTGTAGTAGTAGTCTCATTAGACCGCTCACCTTGCAAGGTACTGACTTCAAGATCAGATTTTTCAACATTTTTAAAAATATTTTTCATACATGTTTTACCTAGCAAAATTAATTTCTATACAATAGTAATTCATGGTTGTAGAGGATATTAAAGGAAAATAAAGTCAAAAATTCATTTTAGAATGCATATAGTTGCCAAAGTGTATACTACTGAAAAAGTCGCATTCAGTAAGGTGATGTTATTTTAACATAGGCCAAGCTACTCCTCCTTAATAATAGTACTGATAATATATTGTAGAGGTGCAGCATCTGCGCAGGATTGTGGGATTGCGTCTGCAGTCTGCAATTGAGGTGTAATTGAGGTGCATCTTCCGAATTCCACCTTCACCTCAATTACATTCACCCTCAATTGCAGACTGACCGCAAGCCCACCACAATCCTGCGCAAGATGCTGCACCAAGATGCTGCACACTTACACCTCAATCCCTCCACTGCAGACTGCAGACTGCATGCTCCACAAACCTGCTCAAGATGCTGCACACTTACACCTCAATCCTCCACTGCAGACTGCAGACTGCAGATCACCACCACAAACCTGCTTGTAATGCGGCAATTGCACACAAAATACTGCACACCCTCCTGTACCTCCACACAAAATACTGCACACTATACACATACACATGCATATACATATACATATATACATACATATCAATCCTCTCCCTGGCGCGGGCACGTCTGGGTGCGCGCGCGTGACTCTCCACACAAAACACTGGAGCGTATAAGACATGTCGTGTCTTAAAATAGAATGGACGTTTCTCATCAAATTGAAATGTGCTAAACTGGAGCGTATAAGACATGTCGTCTTAAATAGAATGGACATCGTTGATTGGTTGAATGTTTGCGCCTTGTTTATGGAGCAACCACACACTCTTTGTGATTGGTTTGTTTCGGCGACGCGAAGGATGGTAGAGTATAAAAGACGGAAATTTTCATTCAAACTCATATTTTGCCAATATTCTCATCAAGAACATTGCATTGTTGCTCGTATACGCTACTTGTATTGTGAACAATCGACAAACGACAATGGGGGACACCCTTACTTGAGCCTTAACATGCACGGTGAGCCTTCCATCGCCCCGATGCCCACCTGTGGTTCCGCACCTGGCGCGATGGCGTTGCCGTCGACTCCGCCCGGCACCACCGACCGATGGGGCACGCATCGAAGGAGGAGAGAAAGCTCATTCCTCCCGACATGATAGATGCTGGGTGGTGCGAGCCGAGGAGTGACACACCATGGTAAGATTATTTTTAACAAGTTCACACGAGAGACCTCGTGGGATCTGCCCAGTTCATCAACTTATCTGCGTGAGCAACGGATGTTGCAGCCACATCCACCCACTGTTGATGTTTTGTCTGCTGTTGTTGAACACCAACCAAGGATTAGCTGCTGACACCGAAGCATCAACCCCTAGAGTAGGAGCTAATCTCCCAGAGAATGTAAAGGAAAGGAGTCAAGCGCAAGCTGTACTTTCCACCGGATGAACAACAGGAGGAGAACGACAGGAAGGCAAGATTTCAAATCGGAGGTGAGCGATATGCTGTTGTCAAGCGTTTCAAGGGTCGGCCCACATTAACATAAGAGAGTACTATTTAAATCCCAGCGGAAACAAATTGCTTGCTGGCAAGAAGGAATTAATCTCACCGTGGAGCAGTGGGGTCAGCTCAAACAACAGAGTACCGCTATCACTAAAGCCATCTTTCAAGTTTAGCTGATTAACAAAGATGTTAGGCAGGAGTCAAGAAGATGTTAACTGAACGGTATTGTCTACCTGTTGCAGATGATGAAGAGCACGACATGGAGGTCAAGGAGAATGTGTTGAAGCGCAAGAAACGCATCAGGACACTTGAAACAAGTGATGACAAAAATCGTCAGGGATCATCATCAGAATAAGTTATCCAGTTCAACAGAGTTTACCTCGACCTTGTGAAGAGTGTGAGTTTGATTCGCCAAAGGGAGTGGATCACGAGTGTCTGTTTTACGGCGAGTCTCCTAGGTACCACTTTGAAGATTACGTGGATGGGCACTTCGAAGAAGCAGAACAATATTCAGCCGAGCCATGTTTGTGCTGTGTGTTTGACGCAGTAGCACATCATGTTGGTGTTGAAGCTTACGATGGAATGGACGAGGACGTACCTATCGGCAACTGATATTCGAAATGAATGGAACCTGGAACATCAGAATGAAACTCTGAACATCGTTGACACTTTCCTGAACATATGAACATTGTTGACACTTTCTACGATAGAAACTCGGGAATTCTCCCGTTTCATGTCATGAACGAGGTCATGGAATTAAATGGACTTGTTTAATTGAACACTTTGAACAGAACGCAAAGGTTAGAAGACGATTATTTTAGTTCATTCATCTGCAATAAGTATTATCAATTTGCCATATGTTGTTGTTGTATTTTTGAAGATAGTTCTTCTATTACAGATACTAAAGGACACCAAATAATTTAATGATTTAATTGTTAATTTGAACGTGGACCCCCTTTGAATAAAAAAAATAGTTGAGAAAAACATTTTGAGAAATTTCAGCATTAAAAGTTTTCAGTCTTTAAGTTTGTTGTTAAAACTTTGAACATGTTAAAACAATTCAAATTGAACGTACTGGTTATTATGTGGTTTGACCCATGAACTTTGAAGAAGAATAATAATAATAATAATAATAATAATAATAATAATAATAATAATAATAATAATAATAATAATAATAACAAATAACAATAACAAATAAGTCAATAAGTTAACACTTTGTACGGGACATGTTTCTAAACACTAAAATAAATTTAGTTGAATGACTATTTTATCATTCCTTTTGGAGTTGCAGCTGAAATAAATTATTGGTCTGTTCTTGTGAAAAAAGGAAAGAAAACAAATGTATGTTATCTGACTTATTTATTTCCAAGCCCTAGGTCATACTTAAACCAGTTAAATCCTCTCTATTCATTTCATACTATGAACCCGCAAATGAAACATCCTTCACTTGTGTGATAGCAGGACCAACCGGCTCAGGCAAAACTCAGTTCGTAAACGTTTGCTGGTTCCAGCGGATGAAAAGGTCATCGAACCTCCACCAGACAACATCGTGTGGTGTTAACGGAGAGTTTCAACATGCTTACGCTCATTTGGCAAATGTGGTTCGTAATATACAATTTGTGGAAGGTATTCCAGATGACCTTCATACGAAAATACATCGATCCATGAACAATATGATAGTGATCGATGATCCGTCCTGAAACGGGCAACAGCAAACGGATTACGGAGCTTTTACCAAGGCAGTCATCATAGAAATCTTTCCATTGTGTTGATTCTCCAAAATTTATTTCATCAGGGCAAAGAAATGCGCACGATTAGTCTCAACGCAATTACCTGATCCTCTTCAAAACTTAGGACGCTTCCCAGATAAAACCATCTGGCAAAACAATGTATCCCACCAAATCAAAGTTCATGGTCGAAGCTACCGAGATGCCACTTTACTACCCTACGGTTACCTTTTCATTGATCTAAAACCCGAAACTTGAGGAAATGAGACTAAGGACCCACATTTTTTCCAGTGAGGACCCAATTGTGTATGTCCGAAGGTATAAATGAAGTGAGGATCAGGCACGTCATTCATTTTGAAGATGTCTAACCGCGTGCGGAACCACTCTCCGTACCCACAAGTCCTAGCAAAGGGGAAATATCAAACAGCGTCAGGGTGTGATCCAGGGAGCCAGTAAAGAACTTATTTGTGTGTGTGAGTGTGCCCTCAACATCCTCAATGGAAACATGTCTGAAACCCGCCGACAAAAGAAAACTAAAAAATACAAGCATCACATCAGAGCCCTCGCCACCAAAAAACTTAGTGTCCAGAAGAAGAAAAAATCTTCAACAAAAGGTGGATTCCGGGTGCATTATTTACTCCTGTTTTGAGTGCATTGCCGGTCTGCTCTTCCAGTAACGATGCAGCACAAGAAAATGGTACTGGTTCTCACGACACACTTTCGCAACTGCAAGCTGCAAGATCTAGAACAAACTCCAACAACGTGTAGTGCATGGTTTGGACGAAGACATGAGGACTCTGCTCGAAAGGCAGGATATCACAGGACGAAGAGAAAATGAAGCTGTATCATCAGACACTTCAGAGGTAACACCATTTTAAATCGGCAGAGGAAGGCCCTTAACCATGAACTTGCAAATGAATAGTGATGAATCCAAAGACCAGCCCAAGTTAGAGCGAACACCAGGAGAACCACCTGTTAGAACGAGAACCCGTCACCCACTATCCTACTAAATTTAAAGCTGAGCTGAAAAGGGAAATTTTGAGGAGTCGTTCGGTCTACCTCGACTGTTTGCCGAAGCTACATCTATCACCCTTCCTTCGAGGTGAAAGAAAAGAGAACTGCAACAAAGCCACCCTGAAATGGACTCATATTAAAAGATGTATAGGTCTTTTCTTGTCATTTTGTTTTTCACCCATGGCTGTTGTCTTCCAAGTCTTGATCAGGACCCCATCACTTTCTTTAAGAAAATCCGTTGCACATGGCTTGTTGTCAAAAACCGTCACAATTTACAAACTCGATTCTACCGATGGCGGAGGCATACCTGAAGGTGTATTACGATCCCAAAGACCCCGCTGGCTTTTGGTGGTGTGGAGGCTGTTTACCGCGCTGCAGTAAGAGACGGCATCAATGTCACAAAGAAACAGATAACTGTATGGTTACGGGAACAGCCGACCTACGTTGCTGCCAAACCAATACGAGAAATTTTAAAAGAAATAGGGTCGAAGTGCACGGCATCGATCACCAATGGCAGGCAGATTTGGTAGATATGTCCCGCTCAAAAGAACACAATCGAGGGTACAGGTATTTGCTGACGTATCGATGTCTTTTCGAAGTATGCGTGGTTGTTTCTGAAAGATAAGACTGGAACAACTTTAGTGAAAAAGCCTTCAAAAGATTTTAAAAGGAGGAGAAAGCCACGTCTGCTTCCAGACCGATAAGGCAACTGAATTTATCAATGAAAAGTTTCAGTCTTTTCTCAAGAAAACGAATATCTACTTCTTCACTACCAATAATGAAACCAAAGCCAGCATTGTTGAGAGATTTAACAGAACACTGAAGACAAAATGTGGAAATATTTCACAGCCAACAACACGTACCAGTATGTCAAAGGTCCTCCCCGCATTACTTTCTACAATCATTCGTTTCACAGAAGTATAAAATCCACCCCGGCGTCAGTCAATACTTCCAATGTCGATCGAACAAGACAGGCACTGTACAATTCCCTGACTCCAACCCCAAAACTGTCTTCAAGTTCAAGGTTGGAGATACGGTTCGCATCACGGCCGCCAGGCCTTCCGTAAGAGTTATTTACCAAGCTGGACCACCGAACTGTTTACCATCAACGCCAGAATCCCCCATACCCCCTGTGTACACGTTGAACGATTATGAGGAGAGCAATTGAGGAACTTCTACGAGCAAGAACAACATGCAGTTCAGAAGGACGACCTGTACAAAGTTGAAAAAATACTGAAACCAGAAGGCGATGGGAAACCAGAATACTTGGTGAAATGGGTTGGATATCCGGAAAAATTCAATAGCTGGGTGTCCAAGTTGCACGCTCTATAAAGACGACCAGGACGTCAGCCATGTGCCATTTTAGCAAACGAATGAATCATGGAGGCGCATTTACGTGACGCTCCCAAGCAATTGCTCGATGAATGTTCATCCCAACAACACTTTGGCTCACTTTGTAATTTGCCTCTCCTCTCACGTTAACGGAGAATGGAAGCTGCTATGGTCGAGTTCGTCTATCCACACCGTTGGCTCAATGTATTCCAAGGTGACAATAATATAGTATGCAACGCTGGACCACGGGCCAGCACAACACACGATCGCAGAGGGTTACTATTCCACGCCCAAAGAACTTATATCAGCTTTAAACCCCTATCGATCACGACGGACAAGTCACCATATCGTACAATAAATACATTCAAAATTGTGACGAAACACGAGGAGGGCAAGATTGACGTTTTACGGCCGATTAGCTGACATTATTAGGGTTCAATGTCAACGAGGGCATCATGGGTCTCCAAACAGCCCCTCACACTGTGGACGTTCATCCATTTCACCCATGTTCGTGTATACTAATATCATCCAGTACAACACGGTAGGTGATAAGAGGGCACCTTTATTACGGATCGAACGCCGAAGGAAAATATGGAGGATTGTTTTCAAAATATACGACAACCCTCATTCCTCTGAAACAAAAGGTCATTGACACCATTGAAATAGATATAAGACGACACAGGCGGCCCATTCCATTTATCAACGGTAGGGTCATCGTGAAACTACACTTCAGACAGCGGCGCTCACCGTACTTCAACCGATCGCTATGACGAAGCTTAAAACATTCCCTATCACTCAAAACTATGAAGATTACTACACACAGCAAGGGTCAAGGGTTGCCTGTGTTTAAAGGACCTCGCACGCAGCGCGGTTTTGGACTTGGTGGTATCTTGGGAGGCCTGTTCAGGTCGGCCATGCTCTCTTAAAGGCTGGGTTGAAGACGTTTGACAGCAGGCTCTTCGCACTGGTGTTGGCATCGCCCAAGATGCACTGGAAGGAAAGAATATAAAATCAGCAGCCGAAGCTAGGCTCCGGAGAGCCGGGAAGTCAACTGACAAACAAGCCCTCCAAAGTATTAATACCCGAGTCACGCGTGGCAAGTCTATAAAACGAAAACACAAGGCAGACGGGTCACTTCTATCCGAGCAAGAGAGCGAAAAGGTCACTTGACATCTTTGATTAGTATTATCTGCACAATTCTGTGGCTCAGCATGTCCCTTCTACACGATCACTCGTGCGAGTGCACCAAGTCCGAACTGGATTTATTTGCACTCCCTCCCACCCAAACTAGTATCGAAAAGGGTCAATGGACTGAATTCCATCCCATTGCTAACATTTCTGATGGAGGGCCTATTGAATTTTCATACCTGGATCCGGGAAGACTACGTTGATCTTTCCCAAACACAACTCTATATCAAAGCAAAGTGGTCAACGCTGACGGTACGAATCTGACAGACGACTCTTCGGTTGGTCCAGTCAATCTGTTTTACAGTCTCTCTTCAGTCAGATCGACGTGACCTTGAACGATCGCCTTATCTCTGCTTCACCCCACTTACCCTTACCGAGCCATGATAGAAAGTCTTCTGAGTTATGGAATCACGATGCCAAGGTTTCCAACTTTCCTCTTCATTGCTCTACAAGGCAGTTGACAAATGGATACCGCTAATCCCCTAGCGGCAGACGACGCTGTCAACAAGGGACTCAAGGCCCGCTATCAATACATCAAAGGAAGCCGCGTGGTGGATATGATTGGTCCCATACACAGTGACATTTTCCAAGACAGACACATGCTAAACGGGGTGGATCAAACTCAAACTTATACGCAGTAGTGATGCTTTTTGCCTGATGGCTTCAGGGGACAACCCTACCTATAAGGTGATGATTCAAGCCGCGTCCGTGTTTGTCAGAAAAGTAAAAAGTAAGCTGGGTCATGCTGGGTCATGCCAAAGCATTAGAAAGGGGAACTGCAAAGTATCCCATCAAACGCGTCCTTTGCAAAATAATCTTGTAATTTCATATAAATTTGACACTCACTCAGGATTACGCTTTTCGGACAACTCATTACGCGTTGTAATAGGCTGCGTGAACGTAGCGTTCAACGGACGCTACCGAAGAAACCTTTAACTTTCAGCATCTGAACGTAAACTTTTTGACGGTGTACCTAGATGGAGATCAGATTCCGTATACTCCACTCAAACCGAACCTTTTCCGATGCGTCCAATAATTACGTCAGAGCACGACATCAGTCGTGAGGATTTCGCCAAGGGCTATGCACTGTACGCTTTTTGATCTTACCCGACCTGTCTTCTGGCGGACACTTTAACCTTGTCAAACACGGAAACCTACGGTTGAAATGCACTTTGCCTCTCCGCTACAGGAAACTGCCAACGTGATCATCTACGCGGAATTTAACAACATTTTGGAAATAGATCAGGCTGAAAACATCATATTCGACTACACCGGTTGAAGGTACGCACAGACCAGCGACAGCTCGGAAATTAGCACTATTTTAAATAGAGACCGTTACAAAAACATTTTTCAGAGGGTGTTCCCGCGATAAACTTCCCAAGTGTTATCTCTCGTCCCAGTGCCTTTGTGGTGAACACAGACCCTATTACGAAACCAGGACAACATTGGGGGAATATACTTCACGAGAGATGGTGTTGGAGAGTATTTTGATTCCTACGGATTACCACCGCAGTTACCCGAGTTCAAATTTCTCAAGAACAACGCGGAAAAACTCAATATAATCATCAACGCCTACAGGGACCCTTGTCTGCTGTCTGCGGTCAATATTCCATCTACTTTGTTACATCGATGTCGGGGAATCACCATGAGCAAGATTGGGGACTTTTTTCCACTTCCGATATCAACAAGAACGACGTCAACGTGAACGATTTTATCAGAAAACACTTTCCCGTATTAAAACGAATGTATTCGATGATCAATTATTTTTCAACAAGTTTCAAGGGCTTTGTTAGAATAACCTATACCTTAACGGACTGATGGATTAATTATTTAAACCAATGTTGTATTTCAAGAGTTCAATCTCAAGCCAGACGTATCTCAACAACTTGCCCGAAATCATCAATATGTTTGTGGCACTACTCCTCCACCATACAAACTGTACACCCACCTTATTTTGTGTGTAGTTTGTGTGAAGGAAGTAGTGCAGTTGTGTGCAGTATCATCAATAGGTTACGCTGCGTGAGTTGCCAATTTCAGTGTTCGGTTAGCCAAAATGTTCTAAAAGCCCCGAATTTGTTAGAATTTAAAACAATAATAATAATAATAATAATAATAATTAATGTTTTCAGTTTAAAATCAATATAAAACCATCTGTAAATATATTGATGCCAAAATGTTCTAAAGCCCCTGAATTTGTTAGAATTTAAAATAACAATAATAATAATACTTAATGTTTTCCAATTTAAAACCAATTTAAAACCATCTGTAAAATATATTGATGTCAAAGATTGCTGTTGGTGTTAAATTAAATTTAACAAATCATACTTGAATAGCTTCATGTACAGTCGTTCTTTTGTCTGTCTTCGTACGTTGTTGTCCTCCCTTTCTATTATTATTATTATTCTTCAAAGTTCATAGCGGTCAAACCACATAATAACCACGACCACATTATTACAAAACACAAAGTGAGCAAAATCATTTGGCCCATAGGGAAAAACTGACAAGCATAATTAATTAATAGCGCCCTCTGTTAATGAAATGTAATAGAACGTTTTAACAGTAGAATCGATACTGTGCGATCGATACTGTGCGCGCGATAGTGACAGTAATTTCATTCATTCATTTATTTATTCGTTAATCACATTTTATGATTTTCATAATTGATAGTATTAACTATTGCTTGGCCAGCTGTGAATGATCACTACAATTTATTCATTTCAAAACGATACATTTCAAAACGATACATTGATATTTTATAAAATTGTTTATTACAAATGATTAATAAACTCCTCCCCCTTTTTGATTTTGCTTAGAAAATTAAATCGATGACTTTTGCGCCTTTTACCTTTTTCCCATCATGCTTTGGTAAAACTTTGACAAACATGGCTGCTGACGAGACAACGATAGTTCGTACTGGGTTTTCTAAGTAATATGGCTGTATTGGAGTTTATTTAAGGCAGTTGGATAATTGGATATCTTAAAGAGAGTAAGTAGAATAATAAAAGTGATAATTCGTGATTTTCAGGGAGTTTTTGTTTGTTATTGTCAGATTACAAATAGATGTAGCAGACGATTAACACGTTAGTTAGGTCATGACTGCTCAGTGCGTTGACCCTTTGCGCGCTATGTACAGTTATAATGCATAAAGGTACACGTTGTATAGCTGTTGATTTGTTCTGTATAAAGTTATTGACGAAGTGAAGTTGGATAGGTTTATAAATGAAAAAATAATGTAGGTTACTTTGTTTTCGTCAGAGACTGAATAAATGTATACAATTTAGTTATTGAAATTTAGAAATGAAAAAGAACAAATTAAGCTAGGACGAAAGAAAATTTGTATAAATAAGCAAATTGTTTTATGTCAGATTGAAATAATTTCTAGAATTAACGTTACTGTTAACGTTACTGTTAAAGTATGAGATTAAAAAACTTGTTTACAGAGACCTTGTGCATCACACTTATCCTCTTAGTCTTACCAATAGACAAAGCTACTATTAAAAACACAGACATACACGAATATAATTTATTTTAATGATTAAATCGAACAGTTAATATTCATAACAGACTCGGTAATAATCTCTTCTTGAATATGTAAGGTCGAAAGAGCCGGTTGTTTGTTGAATTTCGACGGTCTTATTAAACTTGTCCGGATAATGTTGTAGCAGAAACCTGGCGTACTGTAGATTACCACGATCGCGTATTTTAGGGCTCCATCGGTGAAAACACCTCAACCTGAGGCAACACGTCAGGTAAGTTTTGAGGAATTTGGTTTCCACTTGTATTTCTGGATCTGCGTTAATGCTTCTTCTCTCTTTCTATAACTGCAATTTCAAATTTTTCTTACGTATCTATAAAAATCAAAGAGAGTGGCCATGGCGAAAATATGAGAGTTTGAATAAAATTTCCGTCTTTATACTCTACCACTTCCTTCGCGTCGCTGAAACAACCAATCAAAGAGTGTGTGTGGTTGCTCCATAAACAAGGCGCAAACATTCAACCAATCAACGATGTCCATTCTATTTTAAGACACGACATGTCTTATACGCTCCAGTTTGGCACATTTCCAATTTGATGAGAAACGTCCATTCTATTTTAAGACACGACATGTCTTATACGCTCCAGTGTTTTGTGTGGAGGGAGTCACGCGCGCGCGCCCAGACGTGCCCACGCGCGCCAGGGAGGAGGGATTGATATATATATATATGTATATATGTATATGTATATGTATATGTATATGTGTATGTGTATAGTGTGCAGTATTTTGTGTGGAGGGAGTACAGGAGTAGTGTGCAGTATTTTGTGCAAGTATGCCGCATTACAAGCAGGTTTGTGGTGGTGGCCGTCTGCAGTCTGCAGTCTGCAGTGGAGGGATGAGGTGGTGTGCAGCATCTTGAGCAGGTTTGTGGAGCATGCAGTCTGCAGTCTGCAGTGGAGGGATTGAGGTGGCAGTGCAGCATCTTGCAGCATCTTGCGCAGGATTGTGGTGGGATTGCAGTCTGCAGTCTGCAATTGAGGTGTAATTGAGGTGAAGGTGAATTCGGAAGATTACACCAATTACACCTCAATTGCAGACTGCAGACTGCAATCCCACCACAATCCTGCGCAAGATGCTGCAATCTATACTACTTATAATAAAGCATTTGTAAAGTACACCAATTTGGAAGCCCATTCAAAGGCATCACTGTGTTTGGTTGAAGGAAAACTGAAAAGCTGTTTGTGTCTTTATATGGAGCTTGGAGAATGATAGATCAGTGGTTCAGTAAGTATTGTACTATGTACAAACATTTTACAAAAACAGCACACTTTTCGTAAAACTATTAAATTTGATCGTTATTGATGTTGTTACAATTTGAATTAGTCCATGTAACTTCACGTAACTTTTATAACTATAAGTACAATAGTACATGTTGGTCGCGACTAGGATACGCGTTATTGTGCGTCAGTGTCCCTATTCGCAGGGGCAACCGGAACACTTAACTATTTCCGGTCCCCGAGTTGTCGATGTCGGCCACCTCCAGATCGTTACAAGAAATCACCGCTACAGGCGATCTACAGGGTGTCTGCTGTGGACTGCCTCCAATGTGTCTGATGTGAAAGCTCACTGCTTTGAATCTGTTTTATGTATTTCTAATTGACTTGTCTTGCCTGTAATTATCTTGTATGGTTATTTATTAAGTTGGTTTGTTAATTCTGTGTAGATTTGCATCAGCGTCTTGTGCACCTTTTTGGTGGAGACGTGTGCTGTATATATATTATGTATAAATGATAAAAACATATAGAAAACGGGGATAAATCTAACTTAAATGTAAACTAATTAAACTACCATAGATAAATTTAACAAATAGGATTGTACATAGCTCGCAGCAATGATACAAAGCAAGTATAAAACAGGAAATATAACACATATAATAAAAACCTTACAATGCAGTTTTCT
The DNA here is from genome assembly GCA_029582265.1 of Zoroaster sp. YZ-2022. Classification (NCBI taxonomy): domain Eukaryota; kingdom Metazoa; phylum Echinodermata; class Asteroidea; order Forcipulatida; family Zoroasteridae; genus Zoroaster; species Zoroaster sp. YZ-2022. Next base: position 4,230,986 of record JAQQFT010000023.1, read on the forward strand.
TACTTATAGTCATAAGTTGATGATGATGTTAGAACATGTCTGAAGTGCTAACATTTGTAAATTTAGTAAACCCTTATTATCTCCAAACTGAATTTACGTAAAGGCTGAAGTCTGATTCCCACGTTAATTAATATTAATTATGCATGCGCACTTGACATCATCCAGATGTAATTATAACGATGAAAACGTCCAACATAGAGAGAAGGAACACACTATGGTCCAACCAAAGCAGAACACCCAGTTCTGGAAATAACACAAAATATACAGAGGTCACCTGTTGCAGCAGTATATATTGAAATTTTAGACATTTTAAATGTTTCTGAGAACACTGGCGTTCGTCATAGTGGAACACCCTATATTAACTACCAGTACACTATACTACCCTACAACACTACGCCCTACACTACTACCATGCCCTACCTGAACGACCACTTTTATGATTTTAAGTCTGTTTTCGAAGTTGTGATTCATTTTTATAATATTAATTGTACAATAAGTTCAATCCTGCTGTAAAAAGTAATATATTTTGGATGTACATGTATGTACCCTCTCTTTGCCGACTGAATCTCTTGATAATTCTTGTGAAAATGGCGGATTGAACAGAAAAACAGCGGATTGATAATGCATAGTGCGCCGCATAAATATTAGCATTAATGAATACTGCAGACGGTATTGGTCAAGGGTCAGGACTCTGGTATAATCGCTCATGTTAACACGTGCAGTGTTAATTCAACCGAAATTTGTTTTGAATTACAACAGGTAGAGTAATCTCGTTTATCACAGCTGTCAGTCACAAAAGGTTAAACACACACTGCTTATCGTCAGGTTTGCATATCAATGCCTCAACATTTCCAATGTTCTGCATAGCTGAGAGTCTTCAAGAACCCCAGGCCTCGCCTCGCCTCCCTCCCTCCCTCGAGTGCCAATATTTTGTTCATGCGCCGTCCCTGCATTTAAAAGTGTAAGTATAACATCATGCACGAGTGGAATTACCTCATCTTCTGGACGTACTCTTGTTTTGGACGACCCCTAAAACTCCCTATATACAGGCTATTAACACAGAGACCTATTATATTATGCAGTCACGTCTGTTAGACTTGTGAAGCCTGTTCATGAATGCACTGTCATGTGATTTGGAACTGTGTGTGTGTACGGTCCGTAAAGATGCACACAATTGGTAAAACTCCTTCCTACGCGTCCCCTTCTGCTACCTATATTTTGTACATTTCGGACGACCACCTGCCCTTTAAACCCTCCTACAATCAATGCAATTTTTTTTGAAATAACCCATTCAGGCGGGTTAATCTTAGACCCCCTCGACCCACGACCCCTCGATGCGCTCATATAAACGAAGCACACGTACTCGCGGGAATTCACCACCACCCGCGCAGTACGAATGTATGTATGTGTATAGTATTTTGCAATGCCCATGCGCAAGCACAATGTCGCATGGCTGGCTGGCCGGCCTGCGCCAGAATCAAATTGTATCCCAAATGGGAACCATTATATTACGGCCCGAGTTCGAAAATGGCCAGCTCGCCAGCCTGTTGCGCCGTTTGCCGCCACAAGCCAAATTATACCATTCCCGAGTAGATAATTTCCCATATTCTATCAAAAAAATGCATACTTATGTCGGATTTTGCCAGTTGGGTGAGGGTTAGTTTTGGCAACGCTCTTCCTACAACTCATTACGGTCGTAGAAGGATATCGCTTCCGGCATCCTGATTGGTCAATAAGCATTACAAACTGGCATGCGCGCATAGCCGCGAATGTACATTTTATTTGGTGGATGTGGAAAAAATCCCAACTATTTTGTCTGTCAACATTTTAGCAAAACATAATTATTTCTCATTTAATAACCTATTTTATATTATTCTATTTCAAAATTAGACTTTTGGAGGAGAAAAGGATTTAGTTATTTTCCCCAAATAACCTAGGATCTTCGATCTTCGATCCTCCGGAGCTCCATTTGTTTACGTTCAGTAGTACAGTACGGGAGTGCAGCGGGCATTCTAATTGGGGCCATATTCGAACACAGATTCCGATTTGGGATACGATATGATTCTGAGCGCGCGTACGTCGTGGGGGTCGAGGGGTCGTGGGTCGTGGGGGTCGAGGGGGTTTAAGAACAACCCCATTCAGGCCACTCCAAGCCATTAGCTTTTGCCAGTGGCCTCCTATGGTTTCTGTGCACTGTCACACCACTGAGATTATAGGGTAAAAGCGGTCTCCCATCAACACATTGCAGGCCATTACTAACATGTTCAAACATTTTAGTGACCTTGGTGGCACACAGTTGATTTTGTAAGATTACTTGAAATGACAGTGGCTTGGTACATATATATATATATATATATATATATATATATATATATATATATATATATACATATATACATATATATACATATACATATATATAATATATACATATATATATATATATACACATATATATATACATATATATACACATATATATATACATATATATACATATACATATACATATATATACACACATATATACATATATATATCCATGACACGATCAATAGGTCGACCGCCGGTCATCCTAATGCTTGTTTTTATGTGACTTCCGCGTTATGACGACCAAAATTCGGTCGTCTTAAAGACAACGTCATTTTAAGCAAAATTAATAACATTTTGAAAAAAAAATTAAAACCACTTTTTAAAGCATGTTTTTAAGTTAATAATGTTTAGCTTAATTTTCTTTTTTCATTTACAAGATCAATTCAAACATAATAAATTTTACTAAAATTTCCTCGTTTTTACATTGTTTATGTACCATTATGATGACCATACAACAATTTCAATTTTACCATCATTAAGAAAAAAAATTCAAAACAAAATTTACAGGTGGTAAATCATAACTATTAAAACAATATTATACTATTGTAACAGTTAAAATTATTTGTTTTATCAAAATGGATTTTATGAACAACAACAAAAACGTAATAGCGCCCTCTTTTAACAAATCTTGACAATTTTCTTGATTATTTTTTTGTTTTTGCGGGGGGGGGGTGGTTCCTCTTTGCGCCCCACCCCCGAACTAAAGCAAAATAAGCCGCAGCGTTACTCGAAGAAAGAAAAAAAGCATTTCAAATGGAGGATTGGTACCAGTTTCAACTTTAAACACTTTTTAAACACTGTTGTATTACTGAGCTGTCCCTTGAGCTCGGGCTAGGCGCAGTGCTCACACTTTATTTTGGGGTATTACAACGAGGGAGTGCCAATCGCATCGAACTGGGTGTGGGAGGGACAAGTTTATCTATTTAGTGGTTATAAAATCGGCCCACTCGTACATTTTAGAAACTTTTTATTGCATTATTTTTACATACAAATCGCGCCTGCACAAGGTCGTGTGGCCACCAAGATATTAATATTTGAAGAACCAGCTCCTTGCACAGAAACAAGACAGCAGTCTCTTTACGGTGCAAATGGAGGCTGGAAGGGGTGTCTAGTCCAGAACGAGGCAGTTGTTATTAGAGCCTCTGCCCCTATAAGCATTATGGTTAAGTGTCTTGCTCAAGGACACAAGTGCCGAGATTCGAACCCACATTCTGGTGCACCCAAGAACTTTAGTCCGGTGAGCTAGACCGCTCGGCCACGACACGCCGCAAAACCCGCAAAACGCAACAATGTGCAGGATTTGTTTAAAATTGTAATCACACAGTTGTTGCCTGCACAGTTCTTAATACCAAACGAGCCTCAGTTTATATGATACCCCGATTTTTTATTAAAAATATGAATCTAGTTTTGAATTTTGAATCCTATTTTTTTTATTCTCGTGGAACCGCGCCTGCTTGAGCTGGCCTGAAATGTATTGTCCATGAATATTTTTGACTTTCCTGAACGACGTTAAACAAAATATATGTAAATCTCGCGTGCTCCTCCTATTTTCGCAGATTGATTTTTTTAATTTAATTTGTTTAGTTCTTCAAAAAGAAAACAAAAGTAAGGGAAAACCTATTTTGCGCAGCCGAGGGGTTTAGCGCACGGGACTCAAGTTTTGGTGTTGTCAGAATGTGGATTCGGGAACCGGAAGTGGCATGTGGGTCCTGGGATTTAATAAAATTGGGCCTTCGGATGGGA
>JAQQFT010000023.1:4235601-4290754 GCA_029582265.1 Zoroaster sp. YZ-2022
GGGTTTTGACTGGAAAAAATTCTTTGTTGTTCGGGGTGGTAAAAATGACAGTAAAAACCAGTCATAAATGCCCTTAATTGTGTGCACATTTTGGATCAACAGTCAGAACAGGCATTGACTGGTTTTGACCTCTATACTTCTTGCTACTAAAGGCACAATAGTAGGAGGTTAATTTGTTTTTGTAATTTTATTCTGAAATTCTAAAAAAAGCCTTAATCCCAGACTTTCAGCATGTAAAAGACTCAGCATGTCAATAGAGGCGATGTTTTATAACAATTCGGGCAGAAGAATCAAAACATAGTTTTGTCGAGATGCTGTCATTCTTAAGAAAAGTGAAATTGGTGTCTAACTCAAGACACTAAAATTTTTTAAAATAAATATTTCCAATTTTCCAAAAGTGTTGACCGATTGTTGACACTTTTACAAGTTTATTGATTAATGTATATTTTGATTCAAAGAAAAAAGGATATTTTTAGAAGCAGTTTTGCAAACAATACAAATAAATAAACTAATAATAAACTGTGTTCTACAGAAGATATTAAACCATTGCGGATAAACTTTTTTAAAGACCATAACAAGTCCCTTTTGATTTTTTACTCAAAATTATTCAGTATGTAGCCTACTTAATTATTTATATTTTTCCCAAAAAAACATTTAAACAAATCAGAAATTGCAGCGGTTTAACCCGTTGGACATTTGTGACCCCGTGTTGGCAGCAAACATTTTCCCTGTTTTTATGATGTACTTTTCAACAGTCTCCTGCCGCCGCATTGTCTATGTACATGTTTGTGCGTGCTCATGGACGTGGGGCCGGTCATGGTAAAAAAATATTTGTCTGGTTGACAGCACCAGCAAGATCCCCAAAGGGGATTACTTTATCGGCAAAAAACAAAACAATTTAGATACATTTGCAGTGAGATTATCTTCCTGATGACATTCAAAACTTTGGTTACCCTACTCTTAAAATTTGTTCGTAAAAACAAGAAAAATAACCATTATGGGGCTTTTACTGAGACCTTCCTTCAGCTTTGGCATTTTGCCTGCATGTCTTCCATTTCGGGCTCAAATTGATTTTGATTCAATGTATTTTATTTCGCCAACTTCGGCATCAGTATAATCTTGATGATGAACACCAATTGGTCAGTACTGCTTTGGGAAACCATTTTCAGAAGTCGTAGTTGGTAAAATTATTTTGCAGCTGTACGCGATGTAATATGCTTTTGTACAAAACGTACCACAGTAAGCAGTTGCAGCGTTCGCCTCAGTAAATGTACGTCATCAAAACAGGCTCAGTGAAAGTGTCCCGAGCTTTTTCATTTCCGCCATTCGCGGGTGGAAAGTACATTTTCTAGGTTTTTGAAGGTTAAAAAAAGTCTTATTTTTGGTTATTCCTACTTAAAATTTATTTTGCCTTTTTGTATTGGTCTTTAAAGGGATTTAGTGTACATCTTTAAATTCCAATATTAACTTACCCATATATGGCATCCAGTATCTTTAGTTTCAATCTGTTGTGAGCTAATTCCTCATGATTTGAGATGTTGTAATGTCAGCTACTAGCAGTTACAAGTTGCTGAGGTTGAAATTTGCAGCTGCATCATCTACAAAATAAAAACCGTTTCACAGTTTTGGGACAATATCATCACGATCAGTGCAGACTGTCAACGGGCATGGAATCAGTAGTTTAAAATGAACACATTTACTGGCACATTTATGCTGCACATGGTAATAGTATGGACCTTAGGCCTTATCATGTGGGTATTATTTCCAGTCCTTGAGTATGAATGGACCCTGTTGGAAAAAAGATGGCAGACAAAATTTGGTTTCAGTTTTTCCTCATTTCCCCAAATGTATTTTAAATAAAGCAAAAGAACGTCACCTAAAAATATTTATTGTTTTCATTTTATAATTAATATAATTTGTTTAATGAAGAAAATTATGAGTATGGAGTGTAAAACGAACACAATGTTGAAAATTTGGTTGACATCAATATTCGTCATGAATGACGTCTGAGGAAAAATAAGCTAAACATGTTCTCATACTTATCAAAATTTAGGGGTGACGTTTCTTTGCTGTTAATTATATATAATAATAATGCGAGAATTAAGATAATCTGATGGTGGCTGTCATCTAAATGTGGGTTTGAACCTTGCCATGCCAGTTGAAGCACTTGTGTCCTTGAGCAAGACACTTTAATAGAGTATAAATAGGGACATGTGAGGGAAGAGTTTTGATTAGCCCTTTTCACACAAAGAAAAAAGCCAAAATTCCTTGAGAAATTTTCTCAATGTTTGAGAAATATTACAAAATGAGCTTTGTGAAAGGACATCAATGTTGATGTCCTCATTCCTTGAAAAATTTCTCAAACACAGATATTTTGTCGAAGTTCCGACCTACGAAAAAATCTTACATTAGCTAATTTTTTCAAGGAACCTAGTACACCCTCGTGTGAAACGATCCGTTGTTTATTGACCAACATCCTGTGTGAAAGTCGTACTGCGCATGCGTGAATAATAATAATAATGTACTTATATAGCGACGTCCACCAATGAGTGGTGCCAAGGCGCATTATATTATACCCCTGCTCATAAGGCTCAAAATCTTTCCCTGAAACCATCTCAGCCCCCTGGGGGTATACAGCTCAATTGCTGCCATTATAGCGCATATGGGCTAATCAACCAACTCTGCCCTCACAGGTCCCATTTAACCCTGGGTGGAGAAGCAATTATGGTTAAGGTCTTGCTCAAGGACACAAGTGTCACGGCCGGGATTCGAACCCACATTCTGCTGCTAACACCAGAACTTGAGTCCGGTAAGTAGACCGCCCGGTAAGCTAGACCGCTCGGCCACGACACTCCATCATGCGGTGATAATTGACTGATGCACTACACTGTAGTTCAAGAAATACATCAAAAACTAACCTGTAAAATCTCTTCAAAATAGTTGCTAAGGTTTTGAAAAAAGTTGGGGCTGGATTTGTATGTTTTGATATAAATACAAATAGATTTTAAAAGACCACAAGTCACTTTTTTGTTTAAACTAATACCGAACTGGGGGAATCTTAAAACCGGCTATTTGTTTTGAATCAAATACAGTTTTTTTTGTCACCAGCTGTACTTTCATGGAATCAAGTTACATGTGGTGCATGACTGCATGTGTTCAGTTATGTGGTGCTAATGAAATGTGTTCTTTCTTCAACAAATTTTATTGAGTTAACACTTTCTCATTGAAATTGATAATTAATATGAGGAAAAATAAGGGTTTTATCCTGTGATGATCAAACCTTTAATAAATTTCAAATTTTCCTTTTTGAAAACAAACAGCTGTCAAACCCAGGCCACATGAAACACGGTTAATACAAACTTTACACTACTTGCCAAGGTATATCTAGTGCACTTTAAAAAAACGAACACTTCAAACCTTACGTGAGTAAGTACTTTACAAGTCAAAAAGGTCGACCATTTTTCTGGTAAAAAAATTATCTGGTATTGTTCAGAGTGGTCAAAATGACAGTAAAACCAGTCATAAAATGCCCTTTTGTGCACATTTGGGTCAACAATCAAAACGGGCAGTTGACTGGTTTTGACCTCTTCAACAACTTTCACAAAAGTGCATCAATAGTAGGAGGGTTAATTGGCCAACATAGACAACATATATGCATTGACAATTAAACTCCGCAAACTCCACAAGGACTTGACCTTTGGGATAAAACTTGATGGATAATCATTTCTTTAGTCTTAAATGTGACTGAATGTACAAAGTCTGTCAATCAATTCTATTGCCAAATCTGATTTGTTACTGCGAGCATTTTTACACGAAATTGTACTTTTGTATGACTCAAGACTCAGACAGGACACAAGTCTTACTCCAGTTACATTGTTAGGTGACTCAGACTCACACTCAACCCTTGGGACTTGGACCAAGGTTTAGTGACTCGACTCAAACTGGTAAAATGGCTTGTTTAATATTAACCTTACTACTAAAGGATCAAAATCATTCAAAAAGATGATATACATGTACTTCAAGGCATATGTAGTGCAATTGAAAGTCAAACACTGTCAAACCTTACGTTAGTAAGTACATTTCAGGTCAAATGAGTCAACCGTTTTGACTGGTAAAAGCATTGTCTGGTATTGTTCAGGGTGGTCAAAATGACAGTAAAACCAGTCAAAATGCCCCTGTAAATAATTTGGTCAAAGTCAAACGGGCAGTTGACTGATTTTGACTTCTATAGCTACTTGCCACTAAAAGTGCAGCTTTTAGTGGGGGGGGTTAATCATTTTAATCCCGTAGTAGGTTACTCAAGAAATTCTGTTATAAAATGATCAATATGTCTTGAAGGTAAGGTGGGGAATACAAAAAAAACAAAATGATCAAAATTTTAATGTAAACTTATCAAGTGTAAAGCTGATGATAGTATTAATCTTCCTTAATACAATTATATGTTATCATTTTAAGATAAATGTATAAATTTCCCGTTTGAATTCCACATTTGAATGAATATAAAAACTGAAGACATCATTCACTATTTTCTTTTTTAAAGCTTTAAAGTAATATGCTGAAATTTAAAATATTTATCTTGATTCAAAAAGGTAGCATACTCTAAAGAATCAATATTGCCAACATTTTACCAATGTTGTACCTTACATGTACTTTAATATTTGATAATAATAATAAAATTGTGACTGGTACCATCGTAAGTTTATAATGGGTAAAGAATCACACTGTAAAAAATTACAAAATAATGAGTCATCTGAATTCGTATCTGTTACGTTATTCTTCTAAAGTTTCATTTTCAAGCACTTGTGACTCAGATGCAACTCCCAAACCCCTGGGACTCATGGCTCAGAAAGGACACTAAGGAATTGGACCCAGACTCAATGTTTAAGGACTTGAAAACAAGTCCATGATGCCATTTTTTTTAGCCCCAAGACTGCCTTACTAATCGGGGAGGTGTGGGGGGTAGACGAGGAGGGAGACGAGGGAGGTAGACGAGGGGGGTAGAGAGGGAGGTAGATGAGGGGGGTAGATATTCTGTTAATTTGGCCAATTCCTTGCATAGCCGGTGATGTTAAAAATGTGTTCTGAGAAAAAAAGTGCTGAAGTGGGACTCATTTTGCAGCCATTTTCAGTGTTTATTATTCCCTCTGTTGACACTTTTATTTATGATTTTGTTTCTAAGCTTTAAATGTTTGTATTTTTATACAAGCTTCAATTTATTTGTCACTTCATCAGATACTAAAATCTATGGCGCACACTTCATCTCACAACACAATTTTGTAAACGAAGATCACATCATCATGTTTAACAGTGTTAAGTCACTTTTGACTTATTCATCACTTTGTGACAGTAATTTGATAGATTGTACTGATTCTGTGCTTATTCTCTTACTGATTTAAAAACTATGTAAATATAAGATTCAAAGCAATAGTATGGAATTCCTACTGCCATTCTAAACGTCGCCCGTCGCCCTTCAAAGGCGCCTGCCCGGCCTCTTCCTGCCCCCTTTCAAACGGCCCCCTCACGCCCTCTAAACGGCCCGTCGCCCTTCTAAAAAGCTCGTCCCTTCTAAGGCGCCCGTCGCCTTCCAAACGGCGCTTTCAAACGGCGCCCGTCGCCTTCCCAACAGCCCTTCTAAACGGGCCGTCGCCGTCGCCCTTCTATATGGAACGCCACAGCTCCTTCGGTGCCCATATCGCTCCATTCGGCCGATTCCATTTCATTCGGCCTTTTCACCATTTCATTCTGCTATTCACCATTCTTTGCCCATATCTCATTTCATGGCTAGTCTTCATTTCGTTCGTTGTTCATCTTTTCATTGCCCAATCATCATTCTGCTGGGCAACCATCATTCGCGCGAACACGATCACCGCGCTTGCAGCCACCGGTTTAGGGCCCCACTGGTTTAGCCCTAACCGTTTAAATTACACGGGTTTGTTATAACGGCAAACATAGTTTTGGAGGGGGTTTGGAATTACTTGACCGTGGCCTCGATCTATAAACAACAGACTGTCCCCATATGTGGATGCCGATCACATGTGCTCAAAATTACATACGGGGAAAGGGGAACTCATTTCAAGACCTCCCCCCAAATTTCAAGAGTTGGGGGAAGAATTGCCACGAATACTGGTCATCTCGCCCTAAAAGTCGCCCCAATAAATAATTATAAAGAATGGGCCTCCAGCCCCACCAAATTGCCTAGGAAAACATGAAAGACAATTGTTTTTTTTTAATATTTCATCCTTGAATATTTTGATTTACAGTTACACTTTTGAACTTTATCCATTCATCTATGAAACTTTATAAGAAAATATACAAATCAAATCAACAAAACATTAATTTAAAATAAATGATATTTTTAATACATTCCCAGAATATAATTTATAAAATGTCATGATCTTTCCGGGTTTTCAGTAAAATTACTTCTTTTCTTCCAATTTATATAAACACAGAGGAAACATGTGTCAGAAAACAAGAAAAGAATAGCCTAAATGTTTAATGAAAAAGGTGTATTTTATCTTTTTTTAAATGCTTTTATAATGTTCCATGACTTTGAAATTAATTTATTGTTTCATTTTAGCATTTTTGGTATTGTTTCCAGGGGGCGACTTTGTTTGGGGCGACATTGTTTGGGGGAGATTGTAACAAGCCAGAGCGAGCTTGTTTGGGGCGACTTTGTTGGGGGCGGTTGCTAGGGGGCGAGATGCCCGCATTCGTGGCAATTTTTCCCCACCAACTCTTGAAATTTGGGAGAGGTCTGAAATGAGTTTCCACTTTTCCCAGTAGGGGTAATTTTAGCATTGGGTCTGACATCCACATATGGTGACAGTCCGTTGTTTACTAGATCGAGGCCACGGTCAGTATAGTCTTAACCAGCCTCTAAAACTATCTTGCCGTTATAACAAACCCGTGTACAATATTAATCGGTTTAGGGCTAAACCGTGGGCCCTAAACCGGTGGCTGCAGCGCGGTGATCGAAAGTTCGCAGCGAATGATGGTTTGCGAGCAGAATGATGATTGGGTCAATGAAATGATGAACAACCGAACGAAATGAAGACTAGCCGAATGAAATGATGATATGGGCAAATGAATGGTGAATAGCGATGAAATGATGAAAAGGCGAACGAAATGAAGACTAGCGAATGAAATGATGATTGGGCAAATGAAATGATGAGTAGCCGAATGAAATGGTGATATAGCAGAATGAAATGGTGAAAAGGCCGAATGAAATGGTGAATCGGCCGAATGGAGCGAAAATGGGCACCGAAGGCAGCTTTGGGGTTCCATATAGAAGGGCGACGGGGGCCGTTTAGAGGGCGCCGTTTGGAAGGGGGCGGGCGCCGTTTAGAAGGGCGCTGTTTGGGAAGGGGACGGGCGCCGTTTAGAAAGGCGCCGTTTGGGAAAGGGGGACGGGCCCGTTTAGAAGGGCGCCGTTTAGGAGGGCGACGGGGGCGTTTGAAGGGCGCTGTTTAGAGGGGGACGGGCGCCGTTTAGGAGGGCAGGCGCCATTTAGGAGGGGGACGGGGGCCGTTTAGAAGGGCGACGGCGACGTTTAGAATGGCAGATATGGAATTCCCCAAAAGATGAACATTTACACTTTTAATCAGTTCGCTTCGGATGCCGTGTATACACGCAATTTTTTTGTACAGTGGATCGAGGCGTCTAAACACGCATTCGATTTTTGTGTGTCACCGGGAGATTGTCAACACGCCAAGACGTGCCGTCGTGGCGGCTGACGGTATACACGCAATCGTTTCTCGGAGTCCATGGGTCACGGTTCGGTGGCCCGGGCAAAATCACTGCAAATACGAACGAGTTCACTCTTTTGTTGATATTTGCCTAATCCCCTTTTTCCAAGACCTGTTTTCCCTTTTACGTACCAAAAGCATTTGTAAAGACGGATTTATATCCATTGTTTACGGGCATTCGATCTTTTCCAGGTATGCCGTCTTTTCAACCGGGCGCTGGTCGTTAATAGGCCGTTGCATCGGAGCTTGCCAACGGTCTAATTTGCTGAACAAACACAACCGTAATTAAAAAACTAGCCATTTAATTCTCGAAATGTCAATGAGTAAAGGTGTTTATTTGGTTGTCCGAACATTTTCCTTCCTCCATGGTTTCATTGACAAAAAAATTATTAATGGCTAGAAATTTTTCAGATTTTTCACTGAAATAAACCCGCACGTGGGACCGGAAAAAATTAATATTCCGACGTCAACTGGTTAAATCCTAGAACAGTTAATATCTCAGAACAGCCAAAATAGCAGATTCGTCAGCTAATGTATGCAACAAACTGATGTCAAAATGAATACATACCTAAATTAGTTCTATTTGGCGACAATGTTCCATTAAAAACCATGGCAACAACTAACTGTTAAAACTTGTAGCTTTGCATGGTGAGGACGATCAGAGCATCTGATCGAAACGTCGTGTTTTTACCCCAGTTCTTTTCAGAACTAATTACTACTCAATTGAGATTCCACATGGTGTCACCGCAATTAGTCTTACTTAACTAACTGTTAATGATATCCAACAATTTTTTTACCTCAAATTGATATGACAAAATCAATAGCTGGTGTAGTTTCAATAGGTGTGAATGATGAAGTTAATATACCATACAACTACCAATTAGAAGACGCTTGTTTGAACAAATGTTTACCTGATACAAACTGGATTCGTGAACCAGTGTGCATGTGTTTACATAGATAATTGTGGTAGGTACCAATAACTTGACACTTTCCAGCTTTACGTCATTGTTAGTGACGTATTTGTGACAATCAGCTATTGGATGATAAAATGACTGTTAGAGGAATGACCAATAAAACCTCGCGTTCACTTTGATGGGAATCACATTTGAGTATTAAACAGGTTATCCTGCTACCAATATCTATCAGTGTGTTACTGATCACAGACTTTTGATGTGATTTTATTATGGAATTAATTTTTCATGTCTACAATATTGATGTATGCTGGGATTTCTTTTATTAGGAAGCTAAGCTGATACACTTAACAGCTCTGATATTGAATGACAATTTAATTACAGTGTTGACTGTTGGAAATAACCAGTAAAATTGGCACTGACTTTCTTGGTAAACATTTGAGTTGCATGTTCTTGTGCACAAAACATCAGCCTTTTTATCTTAAAGAGCAAATCTGGAACTACAAATTGGTTTCTGTTCTGAACAACCATGGCATTGATGCATTGATGATGGTTAAGATTTTACTCATCTATCTGATGAGTGGATGTCCTAAAGCTAACGGGAGATGTAGATCTGCCAAAGGAACCTGCCCTAGTGATTGGAACCAATGGGAGACAACTGCTACAAAGCCACTGATAAACGATCATGGTTTGAGGCACGGGATGAGGTGTCAGGATTGGGGGCTTAATGGCTACCCAAATTCTCTTGAAGAAAATACCTACATCAGGAGTCTTGATTCTCAGGACATCTGGATCAACTGTAATGATCTTGAGACAGAAGGTAAGCTTAAAGTTGTCAATTTAAGTCTTAGGCCCCCAAAATGTCAGAAATAATTTCAATATTTTAACAGCAGACTAATGGATTTAAAGTAGGGCTGTACGTTTTTGAATAATTTTGTAATCGGATATTCGAAGTTTGATTTCGATCAAATATTTGTTATTCGAAGGCTTCCAATTGGTAATTGCGCCACATGATAAAACGATCACGCACAATACAGTGGAGATGAAAATTTACAGAACATAATGTCAATCGTGCCTGATCAAAATTTTATTTATATACATGTGTTGCAAAGGAAAACCCGATCCAATTACAGGGATGTTCAAAACTTGAGCTAGACAGTGGCATATATTTAACTTCTGCCTTTTTAAGTGTACAGCTCATGGTTTTCCTTTCCCAAACATATCCATTTCTCATGTCCATTTAAGCTTTAAACTATTATGATTATCCTAACTATGAATGGTTCAATCCATGTTGATTTCAACCAATGAAAAATTCATAAGTATCCAGGTCAAATCTGAATTTTGATTGGTCCAAAACTTGGTGCAAAATTCAACTGCTCAGGTTCCGACAAACACAGACTAGAGATATTGGTGGGCTCGTTAATCGTTCGCAATCTGAATCACATAACTTGAAGACTCGTAGACGTTTGTATAATGTTTTCACATGGATATAATGTTTCATCATGGATAGACTGTGTATGCACTGTTTATGAAACACAATAAGTTTGCAGCTGCACAGTTGATAGGGTTTAAAGGGTCCGTGTGTAGGGGCAATGAATGGTATGCCTTCGGAAGAAATCGGCATTATATATTCTGTATTGATTTAATGGACTGCCGGAAAGCTATTATCCACCACCAATTTTTGACAGAGCCGGCCCGAGATATTGTGAAATTTAAATCAGTGATAAATAGGGTGGTACCCATTATTTAGGCGCATTTGGAAACATATTGAGTCCTTTCGGAAATTCCGATGCATTCAGTCATTTGTAGCTTTGCATGGTGAAAAGGATAAGTAAGACCGTTTGCAGTGACACAATGAGAAATTCTCAAACCATGAATAAATAGTTATCCTTTTATTTTTCCATTAAATATTATTTGTTAATTTTCGAATAAAAATTCTTTGAACGATAAATAGTACATCAGGCATAAATTTTAGCCGCCCAACCCCCCAAATCATTTTTATTCCTGAATAAATATTATTATCCACTAGTAAGGGCTCTCTCGATCGTGACTGACAGCCTCATTGTTAGAATTGAAACCACTGTGTGGTTGGCATAAACATGAAAGGAAGCTGCTGGAATTGGCTTCAAACTTGATAGGCTACATCAGCAAGATAAGGCCTGACATAGCCTGGTCTATAGCCTGGTGTAAATCATGCAAATAACATGGCGAATAGGATGGGCTTTGCAAATGTAGACGAGAGGATGATGGGGATAATGATGGAAACTCCAATAAAGGAAAAAAAAATTCAAGGTAAACTTGTTTCTGTGGAAGCTGTAGTTTTCTTCGAATATTCGAACTGGAAAACCAACCGGATATTCAAACCATCGATCAAATATTCAAATATTTGGTTATTTCCACAGCCCTAATTTAAAGAAACAAAACATTGAAGATGTCACATGTGACCTGTTCCATACAGATTTGAATCAGCATTATAGTTATTTCAACAGTAACAGACACTGTAGGCCAAAATGATTCAACATACAGTATAACTGTCATAACTTTGTACCTAAGTTTAATTGACTTGGGCATTGACATGACTGCAATGGAGATATTTATGGGACAGACAAAACTGGCCTGGAAGTGTGGGATATTTTGAGGGTTACCTCGGCCAGTCTGAAAGGAAATGAGAGCCATATATGCCACATATCATCACATAGCTGATAAAGTGATGAATCAGCTATTTTGGCAGTTTTGAGATAACAACTGTTTTAGGATTTTTAAATTGTAAATTGTCATTTCTACTGGTTTTAAATCATATATTACTGTACATGTATGTACACTGTATACATGTATGAAAACCAATCAGATCCTTCATAAAACAGGAGTACAGTGAGAAACAGTACCTGAGTGTAGCTTGCATTATATCAGACACTCAAAATTTGTATATCCTCCCAACCCATTGACTTTGTGCAGTGCACTCAAATAAATGCAAGGACATGTGATGGTAGGAGGTCAAGCCAAAACCACTGACTGTAACTTATGCAGCATACACAGCTCTGTGTGACTCTGCATATACATGTAACTTGTAAGACATACACAAGTGTGTTTGACTTTGCCACTATCTCCAGCACTCTTATACACATGTGTGAACAATTGGCAATGCATCCAAAAATACTCAAGTGACTGTCTGTGGGTGCGTGCTTACTTGGGCCAAATTTCAGCCTGGGCATAGGAGGGTTAAGAAGCATATTGTGCTGGTTAAACTGATTGTATTTAGCAATTGTCAGATAACCTTCTCATTATCTGCAAGTGAGCTTGTTCTTGTGCTTGTAGATTGTAGACTTTTCTACCCCAAACTAACCTTCAAAATAGTTGCTGATGTTTTTGACAAAAGTTGTCATCCGCAGCTTTTGTAAATTCAACAGACCAATTCCTGTTTTCGTAGATGAAATCACTCAGATGAAGTCATTTTCAGGATGGTTGATACGCTCTATGAACTTTACACCAGATAATAATTTGTTTGTTTGATAATCTGAAAATTACCAATGTTGTCGTACCTTCTTTTATTATCGCCCATGATTTACCAACAATTTCTTTTTAACTTATTTTAAAATTTTCATTGAAATATTGATAATTTTCTTTTGAAAATAAAATAAATACTTTAAAATTATATATTTCACAAATAGGCATCAGACGTTTGGTTTAACAATAAAACAAGTACCAAAATGCATTTATAATTGAACCAACCATCAATTTATTTTTGATTTTTTCTGAAAACCATGCTTCTCTTGACTATTGTTATAAGTAGGTCTATTTGTTATCTTTTCCTAAAAAGCAATGTTCAGTTGAAAAAAAAATTCAAAAAATTTAAAATTTAAAACTTAATTGATGTCAAGTTGTGATGGTATCAAACTGAGTGCTATCATTACAATTACATTGTATATCCAAACTGAATCTGCATCATTAAGATCATTAAGATTAGAATGTACAGTACACGATATGGCTACCTCCATTACAGCCTAATTTAATGTTCATTCTTATTGTACATGTAGGCATCTGAATTGCACGGAACAAGTGATACTCACTACCTGAATTGGGTAGTGATCAGCCTGATAATTGGGGTTCATATTTATTTATTTATTTTTTAAATTTATTTCATTTTCCGGATACATAAAGTACAATACAAGCGACAAGATAATTAAACAAAAATGTACAGGAAGGAACAGGACTAAATCAAACAGCCCCAAGGATTGCCCAAAAGAACAAGTTTCTGTCGAGGCTCTCCCAAAATGACTGGACAGAGGATATAAAGAATCTATATAAAAAATAAACAAACAAACAACCCAACAACACAAACAAACAAACAAACAACAATAATAATAATAATGGATTGTATAGTCGGTAATAAAAAGGATATAAAATACGTAAATTTCTACAATCCATAAACTATAAAATCAAATATACAGTGTAAAATACACAGACTAACATTACACTTTAGTGCAAGAAAATATGACCTTAAAATGAACCTGATGTATGTAAAACAAAGAAACATGTAGCAGAACAAGTACATGTAACAGGAAAGAATCCATAAATCATGTACCTTAAATGAAAATAATAATAGATAATTTAACATGTAAAAAAAAATTACAATGTTGACTGTTTCATGTACCCGAGAAAGCAAGACCACTTATTAAGGAAGGAAAATAAAACCTAGTTTCAAGTTAAATTTAGTTTACATTATGTTAAACTGTCTAAAACCAAGTCAGGATACAGAATCGTGGGAGATTGGGTCATGATTGAAAAGGTAGTCACGTAAGAATTGATGCGACTTTAGGTGAAGGCTAAAGGCAGAGGTTTGAGATGCAGAAGTGAATCGTAAAACCTAGGGAAGAGAGTAAATAGAATACTTGACACAATTTGCCCGGGCTGTATTGATGTTTGAAAAGTAAGGTATCTGTTTTCCTTGTATTGGCTGCGAAGAAAATGTGAAGGGCGTTAATACATTTGTAGAGACATTTAATCACAAACGAGGCACTCAAAAACACCAGTCTGTTGAAAAGGGAGGCAAGTGAAGTTTTGATAAACGTTTTCATATGAAAGTGAAATGGCAACATTGTAGGGAAAGCATGATTTAGAAAAGCGCGTTGAATAGTCTCAAGACATTGAATATGTTTTTTCTGATGCGGTAGCCAAACTGGAGAACCTTTTCCCAGAACAGGTCTGCAAAGAGAACAAAATAGTTTTAGTAGAACTTCAGCATTTCTAGATTTGACATCGTCCGAATGAAACCAGCCAGTTTAGAGCATTTGGAACAAATCATGCCTACATGTTTTGTCCAGGTTAGGTCATTTGAAAAATAAAGATTTTTTATATGAACTGACGACTTCTAAAGGTTCAGCACCTGAAAGAGTAAGGAGTTAAAGATTGTTTTGGACGGGTGATATGCATAACTTTACACTTATTTGAGAAGGATTTGCGGGATTA
Source organism: Zoroaster sp. YZ-2022 (assembly GCA_029582265.1). Classification (NCBI taxonomy): domain Eukaryota; kingdom Metazoa; phylum Echinodermata; class Asteroidea; order Forcipulatida; family Zoroasteridae; genus Zoroaster; species Zoroaster sp. YZ-2022. The sequence continues at coordinate 4,249,724 of JAQQFT010000023.1, forward strand.
ATTCAGTTATCTTGGGATGACAGATCGTTGATAAGGGCTACCCTGCAGTATGCAAGCAGCCTGTTCCACCTGCTGGCAGTAATGGCAACACCAAGTGCCTCATTAACCCCACAATCAGATCATAACTAATCAATATCATTCACATGAACTGATCTACAGATCTATTTGATTGACTGAATATTTAAGACCCCTGATAACTAATGTGTCTACCTTAACCCTACTTCTGGTACCTTTCTTTAAGTTGATCCAATTTGAAACCATTTGCTTTTTTGGTTTTGAATGGTGAAATAACTAGAGTATTGATTCCCAAATGTTTAGAATGGTAGGTCAGCTATTACAAAACCTTTTTTTGGATCTTTCCAATGGTAGTACAGCAATACAAAACCTTGTTTGGATACTTCTAAGTGGTGAATCAAAGGGCCCCTATGCATTTGAATGGTAGTAAAGCTTGCTACCAACACTGTTCCCAAAAGGTATCACCTGTGTACAAAACCAATGGGCATTTGGTAAAGTGGAAATTTGAATGGTTTCAAATGGTCAAACAGTAGGAGGGTTAATGAATTAGCTTTATGAACCAATGTCAGTGGAAATCACTCAAAGAAGAAAAAAAAACTCTATTGGATATTTTAAATAAGCTTTAAATGTTAGCATTATGATCAATTTAACTTTGTAGATCAATGATGTCGATATTAAACTGTAAATGCTTAATTGATGGAATTTAATTCAACTTAATGCTGTAACAGATGTATTACCCAAAAGTAATATTTATAGCTTTGCATGTGAAAAGGATAGTAAAGACCGTTTGTTGACACCTGTGAAATTCTCAAATTGAGTAGTAATTAGTTCTGAAAAGAACTGATTTACAACTCGATGTTCAACGATGACTTACCCATGTTTTTCGTTATCTTACCAGCAATTTTGTTTTAATCGAATAGACTATTTTCCTGAAGAAAAGAAAACTGATATTTTTGAAATGACCCTTTACAAACTAATTGTAAATAGAAGATTGGTTTTAAAGAAATTAAGTGCCTTATAGCTTTGCATGGTGAAGGGGATAAATGATAATTCGGTGAACCAGGGAAATTTCAATTGTAGAAATTTGTTCTGAAAAGAACTGAAGGTTACAACAGAGGTTTCGATCAGTATGCTCTGATGTCCGGACGATCAGTTTTACTGATCAACGCTTGATTGTTACCCCCAGTCTTTTCAGGAAAAATTCTAATTAGAATAATGTTACCCATAGTAATAAAATGTTGTTATGAGGGGACCAATTGCAAATGATTTTGGGATAATATGGAAATATACTAAATATGCATTCTTGTCACAACTATTTTGTCATTACAAAGTTGTTATTTAAAAGGGTGTACATTTTTAAATTTGCCCAATTACAAAATGACTGAATTATAATCTACAGACTTACTTGATGTGAAGTGTGTGATGGTACTAACCATAACGTCTGACATGTTGTCATTATTGAGTAAATGTGAAATGCTACAAATGTTAGATAGATCACGGCTGTCATCCATTTTCCACAAAAAAATGAATGCAAACAAATCTGAATAATTTTATTATTTTTTTTGTTAATGAAACAATGAAATGAGCTGAAACTCTCCTACATACAATCAATCTCTTGATTCTTATAAGGATGCACCCTAACCCCCAGGGGGTTTGGTACTAAGTTTGGGAGATAAAACAATAATATCAATATCATTTCAAATAACCTGAGATATCAGCAAATCCAATTTAAAAAAAATATTTACGATTAATAAAAAATATATCGTGATTAAAATAAAAAATTCGATAGTGAGGAAGTCAGAAATCCCATGAAAACAAAAAAAGACCAGTCTTTCAGTACTGGGAAGTGTAAATAAAAGTGAACTAATTCAGTGGTAAGCATTTGTTTGATCACATAGGATTGCACAATGTGTGAAAAGGTTTACATCTCACTTTCTAGCCATGATAGTCTCTGATCCTCTGATTAAATTGGTATATTATACCCGGGATATCAACTTGACGCCCACAGTAATAGATCACCGGGCAGTTTGCAATTTTGGCTAGCCGGTTTACTGCCAGGAAACCCATGGTTTTCAGTTTTACCATGATTTTTGTTTGAAGAAAAGAAAAAAAATGAAAAGACCCTGATATAAAACATGTTACTGATGTTTTTTACCATATAACCACAGGGTAATACAAAACTATTATTATTTATTCCACTGCTTATTCAATTGGGCTAAAAGTAACTACGGTAATATGCATGTAAGACTGAGCTTATATGTAGACATACTTGAAGGAACATGTATGTTATCATGTAAGTGATTAATAACATAGTATAATGAATTCATTGTTTGGTCAAATAACGGTAATATGAATGGTTAAACTACATGAGCTCGATCAATTACATCATTTGATAGTAATTTATTTCTTTTACCAGGAAAATGGGGGAAAAAAAAACAATTAATGGCAAATCACAGTGAATATGTATTTTTAATATGACTTATTTTTCCCCACATTTTTAAAACAACCTCCTTCACCACTGACCAATGTAACAAACTTGATTTTGTGGCCTTAAGTATCAAAGTAAACAATTGTCACAGCTAACATTACATGCATGTGGTTGAGTTTTAAAGTGAAAAGGCTACACATAAAAGTAAATAAAAAAAACACAGTCAACCCCAAGACTCAATTCTTTAGACTGAAAACAATGATGCATCAGTATGTAATTAAATAATGAATATCATACTTTTACAGATTAACTCTGTTCAATCACATTGCCAACTGCATTATATGTACAAATGCCTTTTGTTGAGGGACATTGCAGATATTGGGTTTCCAGGATAGATCATAAAATTGTACAAAATGTCAAGTATAACTCATATTTTGACTAGAATTGAAAACACTTGAAAACTCTGACAAAGTGGGCGGGGGACACTTGATTTGATTGGTTGGAACATGCAAAGATATAATATGTATCCAGGATGTCAAAATAGGAGGTGGGAGGGACACGGCAAAAGGGCCACACTGCCCCCAAGAAGGAGTTAAAAAGAATGGTAATGTTCAATGCTTTTTGATAATGTGGATGGGGCGGGTCTCTCTCCCCCTCCCTTTGATCAGCGCTGCCTGTTTATCTGTGTTATACAATTTTGTAGTGGACTTTCTGCCATTTCTATGACTCATGATCTCAGACTCGGGTCCATGGTTATGATTAGACTGATTCAGACTCAATTCACGTAACGATAAAACAATGACTCGGAAACCAACGTAAGTATCTGATACAAAATTATCTGTCCAATATTAAAAAATTCTATAGAAAATTAAAGCACAAATATGAAAAATATCATAATAATTCATACAAATAATAACATAATTACCACATGATTGTGAATTCATCTTTAATATGATGCATGAATGCAAAAAAATTTGATCTTGGTTTGATGTAATGCAATTTATACAATGACACTGATAGCCTGTTAGTCAGTTTATTGCATCAATCCAATAAGAAAGAAAGGGGGATGTTATCTCAACTCAATGTTTAGTAATCTTGTGTTAAAGAAAATTTGTTTTTCTCTTATTGTCAAGAGCTTGTGACATGACCCTTTATGACCCAAAACTTTATGACTTGAGATTCGAAATTGATTGGGCCGACACTCATGAGTCAAAAACGGATTTGAAGTTTGAGGAGTCAACAAGTCTGCTTTTTAGAAAATATTTGAATTTAGGGAAATATATGACTTGAGAGCACTCGCTCATACTTAACATGTTTACAGATGCCATCATTTCATGACAGTGCACATGTAATGTATTGTTGCATTCACAGGGCCTTACTTTGCTATATCGTGACAATTGCCATCTCTCACTGGTGTCTTGAACAAATTGCCCGTCTTGGTCGTTTCCATCAAATTGGAAATGTGCCAAGTGAACCACTACACAAGGCTGGCCCTGTAGACCAATAATGTTTAATAAGTGCTTACCAACTTTATCTGTCTTAGAAAGACACGTGTAATCATCTTACCGAATTTTTTAAACTCTTACAGTTTAATTTAGGTGGCGATCTGGAGTTGATAGCACTCATATTAGTAATGTCTTATTTAGCTAAATTGACTGTTGAACGATCCATGGCAAATCGAGACCTGATTGGCGTGATCCTGTTAGATCTGAGAAGGCATTTGAGCGTGTTAATACAAATTACTAGTGAAAACTCAAGATATAATTGTGTTGAGGAACGCCCTCGATTCAGTTTCTGTTGACTATTTGAATGAGTATGATCAAATTATAAGTGTGGTCTTCTATCCAGGTGAAACCGATGTAACAGTTGGCATCCCACAGGGGTCGATTCTATAGGCCATTGTGATTTTACTCGTACTCGTGGTGTACAGCAACTATGTTTGCTGATGACTCTACATTTCACACTGCACCTAGATCACTGGTGCTCTAGAAACTCGTTTGAAACTCCTAGTTAGATAACATCAGTGATTGGTGTAATACAGGCCTTTTGTCCAATTCTGGGAAAACCAAGTGTGTGCTAGGACAATATCCAGAAACAGACTGGGTTAGTTAGAAAGATCTCGATGTGTTTCTAGACTGATACTAAACTTGATAATGTGGACTCGGCAAACTGCTCGGTGTAATCATACAAAGCGATCTAGTCGGGTGTGTACCGCTATATGCTCTCGAGGGTTCGGTGTCGTGTAGGGTGGACTCTGAGGAAAATACAGTCGGAAAGATAGCTCCAGGACGCCAACACATGGTGGGAGGGTGTAGCACGACACAGAGCTCTCAGCTGGTGTTGCATTATGCGTTAAGCTGGATATGCATGAGCAAAAGTAGCAGCCTTATGAGGATCACCATATTCATAGCTGAACAATCGAGGGTCCGGGAAACAAACCCTGGGACTTAGAAGTGCTAGAAGTGCCTCGCTTAAACAAAATATTGAAAGTGGAAGGTGAAACAGAGGCGCTAATATTTAGCAAAATCAAAGGGTACAAAAGATTCAGCCAGTATATGTAGGAATTAAACTCTGCCCAGGGAAAAATGATCTCCTGCTAGCCTTGTACAAACTGTTTACTCAATACCATGGCAACAACTGACAAAAGCCTTTGTTGAAAAAAAAAACATATTGGCTTCATTGGTCCCTATTGAGTGTGCAAAAATATATAAATTACTTAAAGGGGCACTATTGCGTGCATGTTCATACTAGCTGATGAAGTGAACATGTATGGGGAGTTTTATGTTTTCGCTAAATACAAGATGTTGAAGGCGCTCTTTTTTAGTGTGGTATCAGATTCTAGCATGGAAGCCTAAGGCTTGAGAAATATACAAATGTAGGTAAGGAAGTCCCTGAAGTTGACACTCTATTTCAGCACCTTCTACAAATTGACTCATCACAAAATAGAATACACCATCTTATATGCCCTTCAATCTGGATTGTTGGTTCAGGAAATGTTCAAATGCTTTTAATAATTCTCCAATAATGTGTTTCTTAATTGGTAATTTTAATACAGCTTATATCCTTCAAGTTGTGAACACATAACAGACTGGTTATGTTTATTAAAAAAATACTTTTACTGAATTGAATTTGAATTGAATAAAATTTATGATACCAAAAGCCAAGATGAGAAATGTTTCAGCAGTATTAATAGTTGTTTAAGATTTGTTTCTTAATTGACACAAATTTATTTATTGATGTTGTTTAATAAACAAAATAAAACATCAAATTAACCTTTCACTTTCTACATTTGAGAGACTTATGAATAAATAGATAATTCACTCAATGTGAAGAAAATTCTCTTGTAAAAGTGTCAATAAAGTGATATGTAAAGGTACACGTTATATGAGATACAATTACTGATGTTGAAGTGTAGATTATTTACTTGTTGCTACTGCAGACTGGGTCCTGTGTAGCTGCTTGGAGCTTTTCTCTCTACGGCGAAATCTACCCTACCAAATCAATTTTCAGACATTTTAAAAAGCAGTACTAGGGGTGACAAATTTGTTTGATAGTACGATAATCGTCAGCCACGATATCATCGATACTAATGTGTGTCTCAATACGCGAAATTAGCTATGGGCTATCATGTCCAAGGCGATTAGGCCCAACGATTGACAAAAGCTGTTGACAACTCCAGCCTGGGAGTCTAATTAAATATTTCTCCAATACAACCTTGATATTAGAAAGCCAATAAATTGCTGGAGAACAGTTTCAATAGTTGCAGGAGGTAAAGTTAATGAGCCGAACAATACTTTGGTGAAACTGCTATTTATTAGATGAAGAGCAGCCTTATATCTATTAATCGCATGTTAATATATCATGACTGCAATATTGAGACCTTAATATTTTTCAGTGAAGGCGCTTGGCATGTACGATTGATAGTGCTCATCACGGTTACTAATTTTAAAAGCGTTATGTCACACATTTTGAACCAATTTTGACCTGTATACAAACTGGGACACATGAACCAGTACGCGTGTTTCCCATAGATGGTGTGGGTGTTAGGTACCAATAACTTGTACACATTGTTTGGTGGGAAACGAATTTGTGACTGACATCAGTAGCCTAGGCAGGATTTTCAGAGGGTGGGAAGGCAAACGACATTTGTGTGGGGGTGGGAGAGAAAGAACTGGCGCTCAACTGCATCCTCGTTCGTGAGTAAATACAACATATTACAAAATAAAAACAACTGATAACAAACAACTGAAACCCAATCTCCAGTGGCTTGCAAAACGATATATTTGCAGTCGGTAAACCCATAGCTCTATAGGTTTGCCGATTACAGCTATCTAGACCAACCCTTGTTCTTGTACCTCTTAAAACTCGGGTCAAACTGTTGACCCTTTGCGGGTCAAATATTGTTGACCCATTTCTGGAATCAATTTTTCTTATCGGTGACGTCATATGTCACAGAGTAGTATTTTGATTGGACAAAAGAAAAACTACGTCCATAGCTGTGCAGGTCATTTTTCCAACCGCCATTTTAACTACGATACGATGTCTTTTGTTTGTCCCAATGATCGTTGGAGAATGTTTCACAATGAATGGAAGGGGTCTTCATTGCTTTTGTTGCATTTGAAATATCTTAAACTTTCACATTTATTATACATGTATGTTTGTTTTAGTACACAGATAATGATTCCTAAACCATAGTTTATAAATATAACGATTAACGATAGTTTGTGTCTGCGGGAATAATGTGCTGTACATGTAAATGTGTATTTTGTGTGGTTGACTATGTATGTATGCTAGCTATTACTGCTTACAACCCATTGTCATTATTTTCTGTAAAATGGATGGAGGGGTCATCATGATGTCTTGGACATGATCCTTAGCTTTGTTTGTGTAACAATACACACACACACGCAGGATGTTACAGTACTACTAGCGTTACTAGTTATTAAGCAATTTGGCATATCAGTATTTCATATAAGTAATTAGTTGCTGCATGCAGTTTATGCTTGCACTTTTCTTTTCATAAATGGGCCTGAAACAATCACCACCTTTATTGAGATAATGAAATGTCCATGGAGGGGAGAAGAGGTCACATGTATTATATTCTATTCTAACGCCTAACCAAGGCATTTTCTGAAATTGCATTATTTTTCCTGATAATGTGTAATAGCATGAGGGGTTTCTGACTTATATGTGTGTTTTATTAGCATGACCCATTGTTAGCCATCCCTCTTTGAAAACATTTACATGTAATTTTGTTTTACATGATATGTTTATATTTCAGATCAATGGTTGATCATGCTTTACAGTTTACACTACTTAAGAGTCAGGATGATGAACATCATGTAGTTTTCTGCATTCAAACAATTGTTGCTAATTTTGATGAGATCCAGCACCCCCACAGAAAAAAAAGAAAATGGAAGAAACAAGAACATGGGCAGATTCAGGTTTGGAAAACTAATATTACATAAGGCTGTGTGTTTTGGTTTATATTTCAGGAACCGGATACCCTAAAGGGGAATCTTGACTGCAATAAATCAATTGTAAAACACTTAAATACTCCGAGATGAAAAATAACCCAAATATGAACTTTGATTCTCTTGTTTAATTAGAATCTCTCATAAATAAATGTGGACTTATTGTAATACTTATATCAATATACCAAATGACTTGAACACAAAAAATGTTAGCGAGTGGAGACTTCATTTTGTGTGGCTTAAATGTTTAGTCAATTTTTAAAAAGTCAATTTCGTAAATTTAGGAACTGAAAAATGGAACCGGTAATGACAGTTCAGTCATGGGATACCTGGCACAGCCTTTATCCCTAATCTAGCTCCTATAATACACAAAAATCATTAGCCACTGAAAATATTTCTTATTCGAATTATTTTACTGTCCTGAGTATTGTTGTGAGTTTGCAGTGAGGAGCAACCTTGTTCCCTTTCCCATCTTCACCATCAGAGTTAAAGGGCGGTTGAAGGGCAGGGGCAGCTCTATCAATGTATTGCCACCAAAGGATGCCTGAAGTCATTTGTGACCGGTAAGGATGTGACTGTTAATAACCTATTGCATTTTAAAGTGCATTCTGGGGAATCTGGTGACAAATCCCATAGCATACCGTCCATTTGAAGTACTGAGGCATGAGCCTAATGGTGCACCAAATTTGTAAAAGATGTGTTGTCGTTCAATTTCCCTAGCATGCATTGAGAAAGCTAAAAATATTTATTGTTTCTTTTACGTAGACCGTGATTGATTAGTATGTTTTGTAAGCCTCATGATTCTTGAGCATGTATCATCACTAAAATATAAGCTGGTTGTATTAGCAGAATCTTAATTATGAATAACAATTTAGGAATTTCCATTTCTAGAAAAACTTCAGCATTATATACATTGGTATGGGGTATATTGAATATGCATGTATCTTATTTAGTATAAATTGTACATATAAATTTATATACAACCCATCATATCATAACTAGAACACCAAGTATTGAACCCTTTCACACTTTTAAAATAAATTTTCCGCGTTTTACTCCAGATTGAACAAAATTTAGACCCCTTTTGTCTTCAAAAAGTGTTACACAAACAGCTACTTGTATTACTGCTACTCTGAGGTGTGTCAGAGTCTGTATAACTTTGTAATCCAATGGGCAGGAGTTGAGGTTGATGGTCTATTCTTCAAAAGGAGTTAATGTATATTTCAAGAATTAATTTATATAGAACCCTCCTATCTGTGGCAGTCTGTACCTTCATGGGGTGTTTTTTTTGGATATGAGACACATCTAAGTTATTCAAGGTATTTTTTGTAACATGTTAGAACAATGATAGTACTGAGGGAATTTTTTTGACTGGACCCAACAGATCTAGACTAAGTTGAGTGCAGTACCAATCCTGACTTTCCTTATCATTCAAGAACGTTTTCTCTCAAGACCTCCAAATGACTGCTGGTGCTACAACAGAAAGCGTTAAGACAAAATAGCAAAATCACAGATAAACAGAAAAAAAAAAGTTGTTGCTGTTTTTTCGAAAAGTGCTATTGATTACAGGATGGGGGCGTGCTAAATAATAATGGTTTTATTTGCATATAGTATTCTTTGTCAATTACAATTTGAAATAAACATGTTGCATCTTCCGGTATATTTTTGGTGATTTATTTTCTTTAAAAATAATAGTCTTCTGGGCCTTAATGGTACTCGGTTGATTCCACCACCCGATGTCACCATGCGCAATTTATTCATGGGCATTCCAAGACAACTGTTTTAAACTATTCGTGACAGTGCCATGGGTGTATTATGTAATGGATGTAATCAGTGGCGGAATCGAACCGTGGCCCATTTTTTGGTTCCAAAGACTATTATTTTTAAAGAAAATAAATAAATTAAAAATATACGGAAAATACAATAGGCTATATTTATTTTAAGTGTTTTGTTGTTAAATAATTATAAGGTGTTCGCGTATTTATTTAGTACGCTCACATCCTTTAATTTTTTCAAGTTAGTTTTGTGATGTGTTTATTATATTATATATATTATATATTATATATATAATATTATCGTCTCAATACGGGGAGTGGGCTATCATGTAAGACGATTGGTAACGATGACAAAAACTGGACATTGACAACTCCAGCCACAAATCTAATTTAATATTCTTCCAATACAACCTTGAATTTAAAAAACCAATAAATTGCGAAACAGTTTCAATAGTTGCAGAAGATGAAGTTAATGAACCTAAACCACATTGAAACTGCTGTTATTGATAGATGAAAGCAAGGCCTTATATCTACAAATCGCATGCTAAATATATCATGACTGCAGACTGCAATATTGGGGACCTATTATTTTTTAATTAAGAAGGCATGCCCTGTACCGATAGTGTCATCACGGTTTAATTTTAGAACGTTATTCACATTTGAACCAATTTGATGATTGTGGGTGGACCAATAACTGTACACATTGTTTTGGGAAGCCAATTTTTCAAGTTAGTTTTGTGATGTGTTTATTATATATATTATATATTATATATTATATATATATAATATATAAATCATCTGTGGCAGAGGGGGGCTGATCATGTCAAGGCGATTGTGTAATTGACCGCTGTTGACATTGACAGCTCAGCCACTAAGTCTAATTTAATATTCAATGGCACTGTTAAAAATATGATTGCTGGAAGACGGTTTAATAATTTGCAGAAGATGGTGTGAACCATTCTTCATTGAGAGAACTGCTGTTATTGATGGATAGAAAGAACAACGGCCTTATATACAAATCGCATATAATATAAGCGCAGACTACTATTGGACATATTTTCCATTAAAGAAAATAGCTACTGTATGCGGTGATAGTGCTGCTCATCAGGTTACTAATTTGAAACGTTATGTCTGTTGAACCAATAGATAGGTTGTGGGTGGGTGTAATAACTTTGTACACATTGTTTGTAGAAGCCAATTTTTTTCAAGTTAAGTTTGTGATGTGTTTATTAAAACTCGATTATTTTAGTTGAATAAAAAAGGCGAGAAAAGAGACAAGAAAAAGTGTTTTAATAACAGAAAGCGTTTTAAAGTCTTCATTTTTAAAACTTTGCGAAACCAAATACTCTTTTAATAAGGTTCCACATATCTTGACAACATTTTCCCAGGGTTTAATAACTGGTGTGTAATTGTGTTCCCAAATGCACAAATATTCTTACTTTTTCAGGTTAGTTATTTCACTGATGCGCTACAGAGATGGCGAGGGTCTGCGGAAACCCCTGAGCTTAACTGGGTGGGACTGGAAACCTGACCTTCCACATTCTGAGAGACATCTTACTCACTCGACCAACAAACTTGCCCACAGTAGAGAGGATGTGGGAAAGGTCTGGGTTGAGTCCCCACCAAGCGGCCTGGGTTTCCACCAGACCTCGCAAAACACTGAGTAGTAAGTAAGTGCAATTCAGTAACTTTTTAATATCCCAGATGCAAGAAATACATCATTACATAAAAAGTTAGGAGTAAAAAGTTAAACTTTTAAAAACTCATGCACAGACAACAAGTAGACGAAACTATTATTGTGCATAAATTTAGGGGGAGTGGAATTATGAAGTGTGAACGACCAACCAACTATTTTGCAGTTCCCCAAGTGGAAGAGTGATCTGATACATGAGCTTTAAAACTGGCAATCTCAAAACCAAACTGTTTGTTTGCATTAACACAAAAAACGAAGCAATGTCATTGTATAATGCTATTAAATATGTACATACATATAGTGTGTTTGCCAAAAACCCAAGTTGAATAAACTGGTTGTAATGTGAAATCATTAAACGTTCATTTGTTTCTTTCGTTGCTGTTTTCAAATGTGCTGTTCCCAGTGCTTAGGCACCCTGACAAAATAAGCATGTTCCTAAATAAACATAGCATTTATTTATAGCAATTTGCAATGAGAATGAACACACTTTTAATGTGGTGGTAAATTAAAGACTTTAATTTGTATGAATTTCAATTCAGTACACTATTTCAAAATGCTTGCCACAGATAATGCTACTGTACGTAATACATGGAGGACATGCCTCTCTCATGTGACCAGAATCGGGTCGACATAAATTATTGGAATCTGTTGGCGCGACCATTTCCGGGTCATTCTGAATGAAAGTTTGGTCAACCTTTTGTTGGTTCCGGGTTATTTAATGACCCAATTCTGGGTCGTATTATTTCTTGACCCGGGAATAGGGTCCAGTTGAAATGACCCAGTTCGGGTCAAAAATGTTGACTAAATTTTCAAGGTCATTCTGCCCAGTAGGTAATTCATATAAATAGAACCAGTTCGGGTCAGGTTGACCCGTTCTGGGTCAAATCTGACCAGGGTTTTTAGAGTGTACCTTTGATGCTTCATTTATCGACTGAGGCTCGGAAGGCAAGCTAAAAAAAATATTACAGGGTGCCACACAAACTAGGGCTGTGGGTTTCGGATATTTTGGGAAACCCGGATACCCGAAATCAGGAAACTTCGGATACCCAGATACCCATTTTCATTTTATTTGGCTTGTACACTCCGGTGGTGTACAAATACATGTACTGTAAATGATATAGAAATTTGCCTTTATAATACAGAGGATACCATACTATCGCTCTTTCTTTATTTGGGTGTAATCTCTTGAATTTAAATATATTTGTCTATACAAGTGCATTGTCACAGATTTCTGTTTACACCGCTCAAATGTTAAGTCCGAATTTTAAAAAGTCGTTTAAGGTAATTTGGAACTGAAAAATGGAGAACAGATAATGGACACGTTTCGATCGGGTATCGAGATACCGGATATCGGCACAACCTAACACTAACCTCCCCTCCATGCCAATGTAAATGTAAGCAATTATTTGGGTAGGAATGTCATTATCTGACTTTCACTTTTTCTCATTCAATATAACCATTGTGTGTAATCTTACCTACCCAATGAGTGGAGAACATATGGATGATGATGGACATATACTTCAAATTATTCCAGGATATTGTTCATGAAAAATCGAACATTATAAATGGTATCGATCTTAATAATTTAGTATGCTAATGTTGGTTGCTTTTAATCAATGGTGGTTGGGGTCTTCCTCCTGCCTGTTTATCTATGTTGTATACAGATTATAGTGGACTTTCTGCCACTTCTATGACTCATGATCTTGGGTGTGTCCATCGTTAGTCATGTTTCTCTCTCAGACTCAATTCACGTATACAATGACTCGGACACAGCGTATCTGATACAAAATTCATCTGTCTAATATTAACATTTTTTCTATGAAAATTAAACACACAAATATGAAAAATATCATAATAATTCATACAATAATAACATAATTACCACATGATTGTGAATTCCCTCTTTAACCAGTTGTGGAGGCCGTGGTATACGCTAATTTTTGGACAGCGGATCGGGAGGCGTCCAAACACGATTCGATTTTTGTGTGTCACGGTCTTTGGAGACTTGTCAACCGCCACATGTGCCGTGCGTCGTGTGACTGGCTGGGTGAATATTAATCTTGAATGGTCTTTATGATACAAATAAACATCATATACTCCATTTAGTATTAATAGTTGTTCGATGTTGTCTTAATTGACACAATTGAGTGTTTTGGTTACAATTTATTTATTAGTGTTTTAATAAACAAAATAAAACATCAAATTAGCCTTTCACTTTCTACATTTTTGGCAAAGTTTACGTGACCTCAATGGACAAGTCATATGTTTAGTAAGCAGACTCACACTTGAGCAATGACCGAGACTTCAAATTCAGCAGATCTCAAAGTTTAGTAACTTGGACTTGAAATAGGTAAAATACGTATTCAATATCAATCATTTCAAAGCCATAGATAAATAGATAATTCACTCAATGTGAAGAAATTCTCTTGTAAAAGTATCAATAATAGTGTTATGTCTTAAAGTACATGCAGATACGATTACTGATGTGTTGAAGTGTAGATTATTTACTTGTTGCTACTGCAGACTGAGTCTGTGTAGCTGACTTAGGATTTTCTCGAGGCAACAATATTATAATCTATATATATATGTGTCGTCTCCAATACGCCGGGGGAGCTGAGCTATATTGTCAAGACGATTGGTAGCGATTGACAAAAAAGCTGTTGACAGTGACAACTCCAGCCTGAGTCTAATTTAATATTCTCTCCAATACAGCTGTGATATTAAAAGCCAATAAATTGCTGGAGAACAGTTTCAATAGTTGCAGAAGATGAGGTGTGAACCGTACACTTCATTGACCCTGCTGTATGATAAATAGATGAGCAAGCAGCCTTATATCTACAAATCGCATGCTAAATATATCATTTGCAGACTGCAATATTGAGACCTTATTATTTTCAATTAAAGACGCTGCCATGTACAGTGATAGTGCTCATCACAGTTACTAATTTTAGAGCGTTATGTCACATTTTGAACCAATAGATGATTATTGGGTGGGTACCAATAGCAGCACACATTGTTTGTGGGGAAGCCAATTTGCTGACTGACATCAGTGGTCTAGGCAGGATTTTCAGAGTGGGGAAGGCAAACATTTTGGGGGAGAAAAAACTGGCGCCTAAAACTGCATCTCGTTCCGTGAAGTAAAATACAACATATTACAAAATAAAAACAACTGATAACCAAACAACTCAGCAAATCTCCGGTGTTTAGAAACACGATATATTTACAGTTACTTAAACCCATAGTTGTTTCTAGTACCTTTTGATGCTTCATTTTGTCGACTGAGGCTAAAAATGACTAAAAAATATACGGGTGCACACAAACCTCCCCTCCCATGCCAATGTAAATGTAAGCAATTATTTGGTCAGAAATGTCGTATCTGGATAGCAATTTCAATAGTTGCAGAAGAAGATGAAGTTAATGAACCGTGCAACTACATTCCAAACTGCTGTTATTATTAAGCCTATGAATGAAGAACAAGCAGCCTTATATCTACAAATACATGCTAAATTTATCATAGCTACGTATTGAGACCTTATTATTTTCAATTAATAAAACGCTGTATGTACCGGTGATAGTGCTCATCACGATTACTAATTTTAGAAACGTTATATGCATTTGAGCCAATTTTGACCTGGATACAAACTGGGATTTGTGAACCAGTCTTCCGATATTTCCATAGATGATTGTGGGTGGGTACCAATAACTTGCACATTCTCCAGCATTACGTCATTGTTGCTGACATGTTTTGTGACAACAGCTATTGGATGATAAAATGACTGTTGAGGAATGACCAATAAAACCTTACCGTTGACTTTGGTGGGAATCACATTTGAGTAATAGGTTATCCTGCTACCAACATTTATCGTGAGTATGTTACTGATCACGAACTTGTGATATGATTTTGTTATGGAATTAATCTTTCATGATTACAATATTGATGTATGCTAGGATTTCTTTTATTAAGTTGGTACACTAGACAGCTCTGATATTGAAAGACAATTTATTTATAGTGTCGACTGTTTTGAAATAACCATTAAAAAGTAGCACTGACTTTCTTGGTAAACATTTGAGTTGCATGTTCTTGTGCACAAAACATCAACCTTTTTATCTAAGTTAAAGACCGTCTGGAACTACAAAATTGGTTTCTGTTCTGAACAACCATGGCATTGATACACTCGATGATGGTTAATATTTTACTCGCTATCTGATGAGTGGATGTCACAAAGCTAACAGAGATGTAGATCTGCCAAAGGAAACCCTGCCCTAGTGATTGGGAATATTGGGGAGACAACTGCTACAAAAGCCACTGATAAACGATCATGGTTTGAGGCTGGGATGAAGAAAATGCCTACATCAGGAGTCTCACATCTGATGTCAGTGATAGGACCTGGATCAACTGTAATGATCTTGAGACAGAAGGTAAACTTCAAAGTTGTCAATTTAAGTCTTGGGCCCCAAAAAAAGTCTCCAGTTTCTGGTCACCGCATGCATCAACCTCAGGCCTGTTGTCAGCATTTTACTTTCTTTTGTTTTGTCTATGAAACGATGTCCAATTGCAGCCAAAAGTTATGTCTGGATTAATTGGAATTCTGCTGTGCTGTGTTGTAAATGACTTTTGTGCAGCCTCTTGTATCCACCATGCTTTGTGTATGGGAAATTTGCTCTGGTTCCAATAACCGTGTATACATGTTAAACATGTATCACATAAAGAACTGTTACTGCACAGATTTTGAAGCTGACCTCTTACCCAGGAAACCAGTGACTTTTTATTGACCTTAACACGTTGATCTTTTACATTTGAGAAAGATACATGGGTCATGTACGAGTACTATGTTATTTTCATTTATACTACATAGTATTATGGATCAATGATGATACAGTTATACACTTGATACTTAATATGATGCACTGTTCCTATGCATTTATTCCCGTTCCACATCCGGCCGATGGGAAAAGGATTATAAATTCCTATGTCCGTCTTTCAATTTAAACTGTGTTTGTCTACAGAACTGCTCTTTTGATGCGCCAAAAGTCCCAGCTAGCTTCACACAAACAAACAATACCCATACCTGACACTATTATAGGCTAAATCTAAGTAAGACTAAGTGCGGTGACACCATGTGGAATCTCAATTGAATAATAATTATTTCTGAAAAGAAACTGGAGGTACAACTCGACCCAGGCTTTGACTTTGGACAATGGTACAGTAATTATTGTTATGTGATAAACATCTATCAGTTTAAGAAATTACAGAATATCCTTCCTGTTTGGCAATTTTTTTGGAATACATGTTTCATTCACTCACACCTTGTGATATCGGTGTCCTGACGACTGTTTGAAATTCTACATACATGCATACAATTTGTTTCATGAACAATCAAGCTGCATATCTTTTTGAACCGAAGTTCTAACATGTTCATGTGCAACCCATCCATCATGCACAATTCCCAATGTTATGAACATTGAGTCAAACAATTTCAATATTTTAACAACAGACTAATGGATTTAAAAGTAGGGCTGTGTTTTGACTAATTGTTGGGAACCAGCTATTTGAAGTTTGATTTCGATCAGATATTAGTTATTCGAGAGCTTCCAATTAGTAATTAGCCATGTGATAAAACGATCATGCACAATACAGTGGAGGCGAAAAAAGTTCTGAACATAATGTCAATCGTGCCTCGGTGACATCGGTATGATAGGCCTAATCAGTACCGTAAAAAAATAATAAAAAATATCAAAATCATGTAAAAGCAACAACAATCTGGAGACTGATATCATTCAAAATATCAGACATTTTACATCTGTGAGCAAACCAAGTTCATGTTTGAGACAAGTTTCCAAAAGTCCAGATTACTTTGTTGCTAGAGCCTTGTATAGGCCTACTAAGGGCCAACTGAATAGTGTGGTTCATAGTGAAGGTGGTCTGTGATGCCTCATCAGAATGCATGTATGTGTTGCAAAAGAAAAGCCAATCCAAGGTGGATAACTCATTGAAAAGTACAGGGATGTTCAAATGTGAGCTAAACAGTGGCATATATTTTAACTTCTGCTTTAAATTAAGTGCACGTGCGCATGGTTTTCCTTTCCCAAAACATATCCATTTCTCATGTCCATTTTAAGCTTTAAACAATTATGATTATCCCATAAATATGAATGGTTCAATCCATGTTGGAGTTCGACCAATGAAAAGTATCCAGGTGAGTACGATTGGTTCAAAACTTTGGTGCAAAATTCAACTGCTCTTGTTCCGACAAACTTCTGACTAAAAGATATTGCTTGAGCTAGTTAATCACCACACCAATCTGAATCACATAACTGAAGACTCGTAAGGAAGGCGTTTGTATCGCGTTTTCTGATCATGGATAATTGTGTATGCACTGTTTGCCAAACACAATAAGCTTGCAGCAACTGGTTGATAGGGTTGAAAGGGTCCATGTGGTAGGAGCAATGAATGGCATGCCCAACTGAAGATATCGGCATTATATATTTTGTATTAATTTAGCAGCGGACCGCTGGAAAGCTATTATCAACCACCAATTTTTGGCAGAGCCATTGAAGATATTATGAATTCGTCAAGTGATAAATATGGTGGTGCCTATTGTTTAGGCGCATATGGGAAATATATTGAGTCCTTTGGAAATTCCTGATTGCATTCAGTCATTTGTAGCTTTGCATGGTGAAAAGGATAAGTAAAGCCGTTTGCTTGGGAGTGACACAATGTTGAAATTCTCAAACCCTTAAGAAAAATGATTATCCATGAATTTTTCCATTAAATATTACTTGTTAATTTTCTGTAAATAAATTTTTTCTTTGAGCGATAAATAGTACATCAGGCATAAATTATTGCTTTAAAAAAAACATTCTTTTTGTTCCCCTGAATAAATATTCTTATCCAATAGTAAGAGGGCTTTCTCGACCGTGACTGACAGCCTCATTGTTAGTGAAACCACTGTGTGGCTTAGCAAAACATGAAAGGAAGCGTTGGACAACCCCAAAACTTGATGAAGCTACATCAACAAGATGGGCGTGACATACATGTAGCCTGGTCTACAGCCCTGGGCTACATCATGCAGTCGAGGATGGTGGGATAGCGCGGTGAAACTCAGCAGAAAAAAAAAATTCCAGCAATAAGCCTGTTTTCTGCAGAAGCTGTAGTTTTTTCTTTGAGTATCCTATTAACTGGGAAAAAACCAACCCGGATGTTCAAACATCGCCATATTCTTTGCAACCCTAATTAAAAGAAACAAAATATTGAAGATGTCACATGTTATTTCATGCATGTTTCATATGAATTTGAATCAACATTATGGTTATTTCACACAGTAACAGACACTGCAGGTAAAATGATTCAACATACAGTATAGGCCCTCACTGTCATACCTTTGCATTTCTATGGTTTACAATTGACTTGGGCATTGACATGACTGCAATGGAGATATTTATGGGACAGACAAAACTGGCCTGGAGGTGTGGGATGTTGGAGGGTTACCTAATGATCGTCTGAAAGAAATGAGAGCGCATATGCCACATATCATCACATGGCCGATAGCGTGATGAATCAGCTATTTGGTAGTGATTGATTAACTGTTTTGACAGAAAACACGGTAAAGGGGGCGGTAACTTGTAGCATTTTCCGATGGCCATATATTTTTTGCAAATACATATGACTACAAACACCAATCCAAGAGTGTTTCAACATGTCAGTGGACATGCGGGTTGTACTCAAGATGGTTGAAACAAATTCTGAAATTCGGTAAATAATTTTAAGGACAACACTTTCCAAATTTCCGTCAAAAGTGGGCCGAAAAAGTTACCAAAAAATATCAACCTTATAAAACGTTTTCATAGGTTAAATTTTGCATACGAAAATTATTAAATTTGTATCGCCACGTCTTAAACATGTATATTTGCAAGGTTTCAGATACATTATTATGGAAAAATCCTCAAGTTTCTTTTCTGGACGTCCTTAAAAGTCACTAACTTGTGACCGCGATCCATCTCGGACCTCCTGTGATGGCAATAAATCGGGAACACTTTATAATTATTTTATAAAAAGTTTTGTGGTGTTGAATTGTTGTTGTGTTATATTAATACTCGTGTTTGCAAAATAAAATGAGAATCAAGCTTTGTGGATTTCTGGTAGCAGAAAAAAACAACTTTCGGCTCGATCGTATTCCATCAAACTTTCACCGTCCGCGATACCAGTTTCGTCATGGGATATCTAAACCCATTGGTTCTGAGACTTCGATATCTGGCGATCTCATTCAATCCTTGGCGATAGACAATAAGTAGATCCGTTGTAGAGAAAGATCAAGGTATGTACAATTTTTACAGAAATGAGTAGTGCGGTAGTTCACGTCAACACCGTTGAGGTTGTAACCTACATATAAGCGATAGCACAAAAGTGGGTTTAAAGCGTTTGGTGTCAATACCAGTAAATTTATGAATCACGCTTAACGTTGTGTGGTGATACTGGAAGCTTTCTGGTGATCGATCACATTTGGGCGCTCACAAAATGCACCGCTGTTGGAGTATACATTTGCGTTGCCAAGGAAAAATGTGATATCGTTACATTTTATTTGACGAAGAATGCTATGGTTACAAATATTGGACAAGGTGCTGCTAGCATTGATATTTATTTGGGCCGGAGAGGGTGCTATGACTGATGCTGGACAGAAATCGTATTATCATACCTTTATTGGAATATAATTTGGACTGCTCTGATTACTATGGTGACAAACATTGGACAACGATGTCGCTAACGTGATATTTGTTTGGAGCGTCAAGGATGCTAACGTGACTATTTCGGGACAAAAATCATATTGTATTACACTAATGGACATAAATACAATCGTGAAGTAATTTGGACATACATTTGTATCACGGTGCTATGGTGACAAATATTGGACTTGTGATACCCACTAACGTATTGATATTTGTTTGGACGCGTCAAGGATGCTAACGCGGTAGCTGTTTTGGGTTAGAAATAATACTGTAAGTTTAAACCTCTGTTGGACAAAAATACTGCTAACATGATTTTTGAGGACATATTCAGTGCTATGGTGACAAATTTTGGTTCGTCTTTTGCTAACAAGTATATTTGTTTTGGAGGTAAAGTAAGCTGTAAGATGACTGTGCAGTGAACAGCGGTGGCGCTTCTGGTGGAGGGATGCCCCAATTTTATTGTTCGGCCCAATTTTCCCCCCAATTATTTTTCCCCATTTTCCCGATGGAAAAGTTAATGCTTTTTAAGTATTCAGTGACATTAAGGTGTCTTTGCTTATAAATTTAAGCGCCCCCTCTTGCCCCTTTTCCTCTTTAGGTCTCGGTGCATGCTGGCGGTTAACTGAAATCATGTTATCGTTACACTTAATATTTTGTCGTTTTCACCATAGTTAGCCTTCTCTTGTTAATACAAATCAGACGGAAGACTTAATTATTCAACAATAGGGCTGTAATCATTCTGACCGGGAAAATCATTCCTCAGAAGGCAAAATATAATTATGCTGTTGCCAGGACAGTACTGTTGCACAGGAAACATCAATAGATAAATCCAATAATATACATTGGGCTACATGTTGTAGAAATGTCCAATCAATTATTAGATGAGCGTGGATCTCCAAATGATTGGTTGTTCAATAAATCATAGTCTTGTTATGGTAATGAGCATTCCACATGGCATTTATAATGCACCTTAGATGTTGCCATAAACCCGGTGATTGTGCGTCTTGCTACACATTGTATGTTGTTTAACAACGGCGTGTATGTATCCAGTTCAGGTATTATTGAATAAGCCAGTTCATTACATGTACATGCTTGTGTGAGGCTCGTCCACTAACATGGTGTCAGGACTGAGATGAGGAATCCTCAACCCCTAGGTTCAGCTCACCAAATGTAGAGATTGCTTACATTAGCAGACATTATAGCATCGCTAGGCACAACTAATTTGCCTTTTTGACTCACATAGGCAAATTAAAAGGAATGATTTTGGAGCATTTTACGGCTCAGACATATAAAGCTGCTAAAAGGCAAATAATGGTCCTAGGAGGCACTGGGATTTACCGATGGTGGAACAAGAATGGTGAGAGCAGGGACAAAAATTGTGTTTCGGTCCCCAACAAAAACAACATTATTCAGGTTTTCCTTATAGAATTTGCGAACTAGGACATAGACCAAATTCCCTATCATCTGCTGCCTGCGAGAACTAAGAAAATCCAGGCGAAATAATAAATTTTTGGTATTCTTTAAAATATCTGTATATTCCCCAATATTAAAATGCTTTACCAACAGAGAAATCAGGGTTTCTTATTAATTAAAATAAATTTTGCCCGTCCGAAGAAATGATTGACAGCTCCATTGTTGTTTCCAGAAGCTTTTGGCTGCTTTACAGCCCTTTATGGTTCCGAAAAATCGCGTGCAAATAATCAAAAAGTCGATGAACTCTATCAAGTGGGCGCTTACAACAGGGCGCATTGGTACAGTAAACAAAATTGACCTATCAGATTTTAAGGTTTGATTGGCTCGCAGAAAGGGCGGGTTGTGGAATTATGTAATAATAATGTCTCTATCCTACCCTGTGCATATTTAGTGTTGAAGTGCGTGCGGTTTAAAAAACAAAACAAATACAATCCCAGTTTTTATATTTTCCTTACACTTACCCTACCATTTTAATCTTACGAGTTGCTGTTTGACTAAAAAAACTTTGGTTTCCTTCATACATGACTTTATTTACTGTGTTTTTGGGACGCCAACGAAACAATCATAAACATGCATTATCTATGTAGTGTAAATATTACCGCATGACAATCCCCATCATCATGAATTGCTGATCCCTTAACATTCAGTCATTTATTTTAAATCATTCACAGCATGTGCTGAAGTTTTTAAAAGTTTTAAACCCTGGAGGGAAAAAAAATGGTTTAACCCAAATTATGTTTCAATTCATAAAAAAAAATGTTGTAAATATTTTTTGATATTAAAAAATTTCCCTTTAATATGCCCTTTAGAAACATTAATTCCAAGGATAAGATTAACAGCTCGTTTTAGCGGGATAGCCAGGACTTTTTTAGTGGGGGACGGGGGAAATTGCTTTTCAGTGGGGGGCCCCGGGTATATGGTTTTTTCCCTTTCTTTTTTTTTTGTTTTGGGGACTATGAGGAATTTCGGGGGGGAAACCGGGGCCTCCCCAGGCCCCCGTAACGCCTGGTTATTTAACTTATGGGGTTCATAAGCCATCATAAGCATTTTGCTGGGAGCGCCAGACTTGTTGATGAAAAAAAATGTGAAAACTGAAGATATTTGGGGCAGAACTTTTGTTTAAAAAAAAACACAGTTCTTAACACCCCCACATCAGAATTTGAAATGGGAGATCTAATTACAGTAGCGGTTTGGACCGGAACAAACCAGACCCAATTTAAAAAAAAATATATAAAACCCCAAAAAAAGGGGGTTTTTCTAAGCCCCCAAAAAATTTTTTTGGCCTGTCAAATTCCCCCCAAAAATTTATTTAGACTATTTAAACCAAACCCTGGTAGCAACATTTTTTTGAAAAATGCTCATTTTTAGCGCATCCCAAAACTGACACAAAGGATTTCATGGGCTTTTTTCGTCCCGAAAGAGCCCCCTGGGGCCACAATTGGGCCACAAGGGGCTATGAAATAAATGTCATTGTGGCATTTTTTCGGTCGGTAGCAGCCCTGAGCATGGTTATTAAAAAACAAAGGGCTTCGAAAATTTGCTTTGATTGGGAAACTTTTTACCGCAAAATTGCTGGGCAAGGGCCCTTTTTGGGCCCTTTGGGGGGCCTTCCACCAAACGTTTTTTTTAAATTTTTGGGGTTTCTACTTAAATTTCTACTTTAATTTAAAGGGTTTGAAACAGCAGGCCTAACAAACCATCAAACTCTGAAACAAACAAAGATACCTAATTATTTTTACACATAAATTATTAATTAATTAAAAAAATTATATACACGTATGTAGAATTTTTCCATTTACAAAAAAAATCAACATTATCATTATTTGTCCAAAAAACTGTCCGACAGTATTTTTTAAAAACAATTTAAAAAAACATATAAATATTTTGTTATATTTAGATGTTTTTAACATCAGGTGACATTGGACCCTAGGTTCCAGATATGTTAGATGGGGATAAAAGGCAAGTTGTTACAAGACCTAATGTGATGAAAGCTATTTTATTGTCCTTTACATTCATTCATACTGTTTTTGGGGTGTCTTTAAAAATTTAGTTGACAAGTAACATAAAGTTATTACATGGAAAACTTAACAGTTATATTAGTTTGTTTATCATCTTTATAAATTTGTTGAGAAAACTTTTTTTTTTTTTTTTTTTTACTTCATGGAGAAATTTATCAAAATCAAAATCAAAAAAAAAAAAATATTAAAGTTTTTTTTCCCTATGTCAATGGTAAATAGGGTTTTTATCAAGTACCACCACCCAAAAATTATAGGAACTTTTAAAAAATTTTTGGGCCCCGTGGTGGTTCTGGCCCCCCTTTCTGTGTTTTCTGTCTTTTTGATTTTCCTTCATAGGTTTAAAATAAAAAACATAAAATTTTTATGTCCCCCAACCCCTTGATTTTTTTGCAGTGCACCAAAAAAGAAGGACATGTGGGTCTGGTAAAGGGCAAACCAAACCACTGATGAACTTATGCACAAAACACTCTGTGTGACTCCCTTTTTAAATTGTAAGACAAAAAGTGTGTTTGACTTTGCCACTACCCACACCTTTTTACAATGTGAAATTGGCAATGCAACCAAAATACCAAGTGACTGTCTGTGGGGCGGTGCTTACTGGAAATTTCACCTGGGCAAGATTGTGTAAATTTTTATTTACTGGGAAAAATATTTACATTTACATGGTTTTGAGATCAGTAATCCTTTAGTGAATAATCAACACAATCTATCAAATTACTAGGCCTATCTCACAAAGTGATGAATAAGTCAAAGATGACTGTTAAACTCTCACTCTGTCCTTTACTGTTTATAATGCATTTATGTTGGAACAAAGCGTGTTTATTATGCATAGTGTACTGTAACATATAATTTTTGATACAATAAATATATCCTAGTGCATACCTGCACAACATGAAAGGGCAGAAATTCAATATGAGTGAAGCAGGGTTGTGAAATTATAGCAAGACGACGAGCGCAGCGCAAAGTCCTCACGGCCGGGTTCCAGTGCCTGCTTAGGGCCCTGGAAGCTCAGGGTTTTAATGCTCTCTGCGCAATGTGAGCCTTATTTTGGAACATTTTGCCAAAATTTATGACCAATATTTCAGATATAATTTTGGTTGATTCAAGAGTCACGAGTCAATCATGAGTGACTCATGAATCTTGACTGCATAATGACAAATGAAGTACATGTTAGGTCTTTCTATGTTTGATATCTGAGCACCCCCGCAAAAAATAAATATTCAATTCTGGTTTATTTAAAAAACACCAAACAAAAAGTCCGAGGACTAAAAATATTTGGTTTACAGTAAAAATGTACAGTACCTAAGAAGAACATCTAGAAAGGTAAATAATTTATTAAAAATAGTACCATATAAAACATTACAAATTAGATTGAGCATTAAAAGAACAATACAGAGTAAAAATTTACAAATAAATAAATAAATAAAAATAATAATGCTCTTACCTATTTTAGCATTAAAATTTATGGGCTCCTAAGCTCTAAGGCCTGAAGAAGTGGCCTGTTGGCTCTTCTGAGCAGCTCAGTTGAATGTTTGAATGCTATAAATCGGCCAATCAGCTATAATTTATTCCATGGTGAAAAACAAACGCTACAAAATTTCCTTTGTTCAGTTCCAGAACCACTGTGAACAATAATTTGTTGCCACCAAGTCATTTATTTCATCTTGTGGCGGAAATTTTGTTTCTTTTCAAAGAATGTGTTTGATGCGCTGCATTTGCAACTATGTGGCCTGCCACGATCTATTTATGACATTCTAACGTTAAACACATCGACACTGGTTCCCTGCCACTGCTTAGGCAAAAACCAGATGAGCGGGAACCCACGTCTTGAAACCAGCCAAGAACTAGGTCCCAGAGGTTAATGTCACCTGGTTTGGGAGTGTAAAACCACAACTGGTCATTCATTGTCAACTGCAATACCCCAACTCTTGTCTTGGCTCTAATCCCAAATTGTACATTCAACATTCACAGACAGTTCTTTGATGTGAACTAGTGACCCAGAAATTGTGTCTTTTTGGTTTCCAGTTGTCTTGTTTCTTTCTTTAAAATACAGACTGTAGCCAGGGCTAAGGTGTCTTACAGTTGGCCTATGTTTTTTTAAACTGCTGAGCTTTTTTATTTTATTTACACAATAACTGTGGACTTGGAATAGAGCTCTTACCTGCTGTCCAATAAAATACTTTATGAAACTATTTACCTGGTTGAAGCTTGCACTGCAGGGTTTCGTTTGAGAACTATTTTATTTATAGTTTGTCAAGTTGTGAGTGTTGTGGCGGTTCTAGCTTACCAGACTCAAGTTCTGGTGTTAGCAGCAGAATGTGGCTCGAATCCCGGCCTGACACTTGTGTCCTTGAGCAAGACACTTAACCATAATTGCTTCTTCACCCAGGGGTTAAATGGTACCTGTGAAGGCAGAGTTGGTCGATTAGCCTATATGCGCTGTAATGGCAGCAATTGAGCTGTATACTCCCAGGGAGCTGAGATGGTTTCAGGAATGATTTATGAGCCTTATGAGCCTTATGAGCCTTATGAGCAGGGGTAATAATATAATGCGCCTTGAGCACCACTCAGTTGGTTTGGTGATACGGCGCATATAAGTCCACATTATTATTATTATTAAGTTTAATTTAAGTAGGCATAAGTCATACATTGTAATGTATTGTATATAATTTTTGATCATATCTGGCTTTGAATTATTGATAAAACGATTAACTTTACTCACACGTTTAAAGCTACAATTACTAACAACAATCAAATGTAAAGTGAATAAAACAACACATATCGGCAAACTGCATCGGTGACGGATATTACCACCACAAAATCAAGGCTTCTATCCTGTGCATATTATAGCGATCGAGCGAGTGTCACACGATCTTGGAAACCATGTGTGTGGGCGCGATTATTTTACCATACCACTAACCCGTCCAAAGCGCGTGTTAAAGTCTATGGACGTGATATTGAAAACAGGTCTTAACGTGGAGACTAGTACATAATAATAATAATAATAAGTGTGGACTTATATGGTGCACGTATCCACCAACTGAGTGGTGCTCAAGGCGCATATTATTACCCCTGCTCATAAGGCTCTATCATTCCTGAAACCATCTCGGTTCCTGGGATATACAGCTCAATTGCTGCCATTACAGCGCATATAGGGCTAATCAACCAACTCTGCTCTCACAGGTACCATTTACCCTGGTGGAGAAGCAATTATGGTTAGTGTCTTGCTCATGGACACAAGTCACGGCCGGATTCGAACCCACATTCTGCTGCTAACACCAGAACTTGAGTCCGTAAACTAGACCGCTCGCCACGACACTCCACATGGAAGGTTTAGTGGTCGGTAAAAGAACGCGTCGGGGCAGGCATTACGTTTACATTGATTAATGTGATGGATAACTGAGCGCGTGCGTGCAAGCATGTTCAATTTACGTTACGATCAGTGGGTGCATGTTAACCTCTGCTCCAGCCTTTATTGTATATTGAGAATATCGGAAATGCGAATTTAATGACTAAATTCGTAATGCAGAATCTACATTAAAAAATCGTAAGAATTCCGCCAAAATCGGAATGGTTGGCAGGTATGCTGTGAAAGTCTAGGCCTAAGCGTGGTACACGATCATTTTGGCACAAATTGTGCAGTAAATTTTAGTACCCAACAGTCAGTGACAAATGTTTGAATCTTGTATAAAGAAATACAAACTTTTATGTCTTTAAACAAATCAGAATGAAATACAACTATTCAATAAAAAACATATTTGTTTAAGTGTAAACAGATGGGAATAATGAACACCAAAATGAGTCCAACTTCAAACTTCAAAAGATGTCAGCTTAGATTGAATCCCCTTTTGGTGGACTTGGACATTGTTTGGGTTTTTCAAAAAATTAAATATTATAACATTACACCAAGACAAGTTACTGTATGTACACTGTATACATGTAGCCAATCAGATCCTTTAAAAAACAGTGTGTACAGTGAGGTACTGAGGACATTATGACGGATATTGGTTAAATGATTGCATTTACAATTGTCGATAACCTTCTCTTTATCTGTTGGCTTTCTTTGTCCGAAGATTGCAGACTTTTTCCCCAAAATTTAAGCAAAAAACTAACTGAAAAAATCTCTTCAAAATAGTTACTGATGTTTTAAAAAAGTTCTTTCAGTTTTTTGAAAATTTCAAAAAAAATTTTTTGAAAGATGAAATCTCGATGAAGTCTTTTCCCGGGATGGTTGATACGCCATGAATTTTTAACCGATAAAAATTTTGTTTTTTGATAATCGAAATTCCCAATGTTGAAAATTTTTCTTTTTTTTTCCCGGGTTTTAAAAATTTTTTTTTAAAAAAATATTAAAATTTTTTAAAAAAGAAAAATGTTTAAATTAAAATTTTCAAAAATAGACGTGACGGGTTTAAAATAAAACGAGCACCAAAATGCTTTTTAGTTTAAACCCAAAATAAATTTTTTTTTAATTTCTAAAAAAAACCATGCTTCTATGACTATTGTTAAGTGCCCTTTTTTCGTTTCCAAAATTGCAATGTTCAGTTAAAAAGATTTTTTCAAAAAATGCAAAAAATTTAAAAAAGTAGATTTTTTTTTCATAGTATTTTTGAAAACAGTAAAAATAATCAAATAATATTAATTACCACAACTTAAACAAGTCCATTTTTCTTTCCTTCACAATTGAAAAATTTTATAAGAGATAGGGGAAAAAAAAAATTCAATTATCTTTTTTTGAACATAATTCAAATTGAACAGTTACCTGTTATTACAAAATTTATAATTTACAAATTTATTGTGGAACATTCACATATTGATTTCTGTAGAGGAAAGATTTTTGCAAAAATTCCATGTCCAGGGAAATGCACTGTAATGTCCGTCACACTGTTTCGAAAATAGTACAAATAAAAATAAACTTTACTTAAAGTTGATGATGGTATCAAACTGATCATTTTAAATTACAATTACCCAAACTGAATTAAATTAAGATCATTTAAAAATGTACAGACATTATGGCTACCCCATTACGCCAAATTTAATTTCATTTTTAAGGCATCTGAATTTGGGAGGGGAACAAGGATACCACTCAGGAATTGGGGGTGATCAGCCTGAAATTGGCGATATGAGCGGGTTGGGCCCTGATTACTTGTTATCAGGGGATAAAGATGGGGCAACAAAGCTCCCCCGCGGGGCCCAACAGCCGTTCCAGTGGCAGTGGGAAACACCGGCCTTCATCAACTAACACAATCAGATTTTCAATCAATATTCACATGAACTGATCAAGATTCCCAGTCCCCCCCCCGGGGTCCGCAAGGGCCCCCCGGGTCACCGCCAGCGGCCGGGTTGGCTGCACCGGGACCCACCGCCCGCCCGCCGTGGCCCGCTGGGGCACCCGACAAAATCATCCGGAAATGGGGAATTAAAAAAGTCACATTTAAACGGTCCGTTGGGGTTATCGCCCCCCTCGCCCCGGTGGCCACCAAAAAGGGCAATTTTTTTGCTAGGGGCCCCGGGGGAACCCTTTTATACGGTCCGGTTGGCCTACCCGCCCTCTTCGGGCCGGGGTGGTCCACTGGCGGGGGGCAACGATGTACGGCCCCTGGGGAACCCTTCGATGGTCCGTTGTTGGCCTCCCCGCCCCCTGTCGGTGCCGATGGTGGTCCACGGCGGCGGGCAACGGGATAGCGGCCCGCAGGGGAAGCTTCTGCGGTCCGTTTTTCCATCGCCCCTAAGTGGGTGCGGGGGTGGTCCACTGGCGGGCGGCGAATTTTAAGTTTTCGGTCCCAGGAATTTTTGAGGGTCCGTTTTCATCGCCTAACAGTGCAAATCGAAAAAAATTTTTTTTTTATCGCGGGGGCCCCGGGGTGGCCAACAACGGCGGGCACCGTTTGCCGCGATAAACCCGGGGGGGCAACATGGTTATAGAATGGCTCCGCGTTTTCCCCCAGTTGAGCGGTTTAAACATGCGGGGCGATAAAGGGGGAAAAAAAGTGCAGACGGAGGCATGGGGACCAAACCTAGGTTAGGTCTGAAAAAGATCCATTGACTTGCATGTGTTAAAAAATATAAATAAATCTATTTACTTATTAAACTGAGGACCCCCACTGATTTGTTCACTGAATGACTGGGACAGCTTTTATTTAATAGGCAAAAAAACAAAAAAATGCTTAAACATTACAAATTATAAATAAAAAGTAAAGAACATAATTTCCCTTTTAAAATTAGGTGAAATAAATTACCACAACTGTAATCATGTTTCTAAAAACCACTTTTATATTTACATCAGCACCAAAATTATATAAACCAGTCTTGTTGTTTTTTTCCCTCCATGTTCAGATGTTGCAAAATACGGATTTTAATTTTTTACTTTATTGAATAGCCCAAAGAAAGGCCCCAGTAAAAAACGCGCTCTTTTTAAACGCGTTGTCCCCTCAGTTTTATATTTTATGTGCACCCCCGGTGTTTTGGGCAATTTGAATGTTTTTTTAGGAGATATAACATTATTATGACAAAACATTTTAAAAAAAGAATACATAATTGCATAGAAAATAATAAAAATCATGGGGGTTTACAATTAGAAACATTTTGGGCAATTATTAAATTGACACGGATCCTGCAACATTTTCCCCTTAAAACAGACCATATAATTTTATGGGTGATCTTCAAACTGTTATAATTTTTTTAAAAAACAAAACATTACAAAAAGAGAAAAACCAAAGGAAGATCCAAAAACATTAAATTATTTGTTTGTAAATTAAGTTAAACCCTAAAAAGACCGTCCATGTTTATAATTGAAATTTATGAAGACCCCGGAAGATTACTTTGCTTTTTTTTTAAAAAACCCCTCGGGTCGGAATGTAAATGAAATTATTTTTGGAAATAATTCTACACTCTAAAAACTCCGGTGGACCCAGAAAAAAACCCGGCCCAAAATTTAGGACATTTGGGCGATGACCGGGGGTTAGCCCCAAAAACGGTAAATAATCTGACCCAACTTGGGAAAATGACCCGAAAGGGGCTCATACCCAACCCCGGAAAAGGTCAGATTTTTGCCCCGGTTCGGTCAATGAGAAAGCATGTTTCCATGTTTAACCCCCCCATCCCAAAATGCTGTTTGGCCAGTCACACGGCACTCAAGACACTCACTTGAGTTTTTTTGGTTTTTTTCCCAAATTGGGGTCAAACCACGGGTCCACAGGCTTTTCTGTCAAGTGGTTTTTTTGACCTTTGACTGCAAAATTTTGATGTTTTTGGGTTTGACCCCTATCACACCCAAATGTGTTGCTGTTTTGAGTGCACAAAGTAATGGGTTAAGAGATAAAAATTTTGAGTGTCTTTGGTGTTAAACCATAGGGGGGAAGAACCCTTTATCTATAAACAATCAAATAAAACAAATTTTTTTTTTTATGTAACTTTATAAACTGTTAATTTTTAGAAAATTTTTAAAAAACATTTTTTTATGGGGGAACACATGTTTACCTTGTTAGGGGCCTATAGAGACAAACAATGTAATTTGAAAGGAAAATAAAATGAAAAAAAACAAACAATAATGAAATGATCTTCCGATTTTATATTTTTTATTTTCCTTTTAAAAAACATGTTCATAAATAGTCTTTTTAAAGTTTTTTTTTAAAGGTGGCAATATGCAATAAAAGGACATGAATCAAAATTCAGTTCTAGTGACTGAAAATAATACCACAGTAAGGCATATTCGCATTGTGATGCATAAATGAGCCAGTTTTAAATTTTCAACGGTGTTCCCATCCTTAAAAGGGGTTTTTAAATTTCCCTTTACCAATTTGGTTTATAAATTAGGCAATTTTTGGGTTGAATATCCCAATGCTGTAAAATAAATATAAACAATGAAGACTGGGGATTTTTATAAGTTTACATGCCCCAACCCCGGGGGATTCAGCCACAATACCCATTTTACAGACCCCCAAACAGATTTTAACACACACTTGTGGGGATTTTTGGGCCCAGTCAAAAAAAACCCAGTACTATCAGTTCTAACATTTAAAAATACACTGAATAACCTAGATGTGTCTTGGTCATGAAAAAAACCCCATGAAGGTGCAGACTCCCACGAAGGATAGGTCCTATAAATTAATTGGGTAAAACTTGTAGTTTGCATGGTGAGGATGAAAATTTAAAGACAATTGCGGTGACACCAGGGGAATTAAATTGAGTAATTTTCAAAAAAAGAACTGAGGTAACCGCGCCGATCGATTTGACCCCCCCTAAATTAGTTTATTTATAAATTAATTTGAAACATACGAACTCCTTGAAAAAAAAGATCAACCCCACACTGGCTTTGATTAAAAAGTTAAAAGACTTGACACCTGAGCAGAAAAGTGGCTGTTTGTGTGAAAATTTTATGAAAAAGGGTTCACTGTTAAATTTCGGTAAAAGGGGGAAAAATTTTTTTTAAAAGTGTGAAGGTTTAATACTTGTGTCAATTGATATGAGGGGTTATATAAAACATGTCAATTTACTAAAAAAGAAAATGTATAATATTTTCCCGATCCGGTATAAATGTTAAATTTTTCAAAAAGAAATTTTTTGTTAATCAATAGTTCCCTTATACAATCTCAGTTTAGTTTAATGATACATCCTAAAATTCCTTACAAATGATGGCAATTAATCCTTATTCAATGTAAAAAAAACAAACATTTTGCTTTCTCAATGATGTTAGAATTGAATGACAAAAATCTTTTACAAATTTGACCGAGGCCTATGCCTGTGTTTTAAAAATGTTTTAATGCAGGATTTTCAAACCCCAAATAACCCTAGGTCAATAAATGACTTGGTGGCATCCTGTAGTGGCATGACAAAGGTTGTTTTTGCCCTTTCCCCTTAACTCTGATGGTAAAAAGGGAAGGAACAAGGTTGGGCTCCTGCAAACCCTCTGGATACTTGGACAGAAAAATAATTGAAAAAGAAATTTTTTCATGGAATAAGATTTTTTAAAAATTGACTATTTTAAATTTTTAAAAAAATGGAATTTCCCCCAATTTTTAAACTTTTTTTTGTGTTCGTTTTTTTAATATTGAGGCGGAAAAGAAAATAAGCCCAAATTTATTATGCCCTTAATTAAACAAGAGAAACTTGTTTCATATTGGTTTTTTTATACATTGGGGATATTTTGTTTTAAAAATTTTTTTGGGACCGGTACCCTTCTGAAATAAAAACCCAAAAACACACCCCTTAATAATATTATTTTTCCAATTAATCTGCCCATGTTCATGTTTTTCTTTTTTTTCTGTATATTCATAAAAAATTAATAAATAATTGTTTGAGTGCAGAAAATTTACATGATGTTCTCTCCTACCTTGAGTGTTAGAGGGTTGCCCCTGAAAAGATGATCAACCGTTGTTAAAAATAAACATATCATGTACAGTTAAAAAAAACATGTTTTAAAAGAGGATGAAGAATAAGGGGTCAGTAACAAAAAACAAAAGTTAGAAACCCCCTCATTTATTATCAGGATGATGAGATTTAATTTCAAAAAAAATTAGCAACTTCAGAAAATGTTATAGAATAGAATAATGGCCCCTTTTCCCTTCCCTCCATGAGGGACATTTTTTTCTCAGAAAAGGGGGCCTGATTGTTTCAGGCCTATTTTAGCTTGCTTAGAAAAAAAGTGCCGACCCCAGAGCCCAGTACAAACCACCACAAAGTCACAAGACCGACAAAAATACGACACGGTCTAACTTTACCCCAAGTTTTACTAGTATCAAAACGTTATAGTATGAAGGTGTGTGTTTTGTTAATAAAACAGGAAATAAATCATGTCCACATATCATGAAAATGATGCCCCCTCCATCCTTTTACAGAACAATGACAAAATGGGTTAACCCCCTGCAAAATACACTTTACATGGCAACACCATGCCCGACCTGGTAAAAATTTCGAAAAAGGGTTTTTTGTAAGTCATTATCTGTATACTATAAAACGAACATACATGTAAAATTTAAAAGGAGTTTACATATTAATGAAAAAGTAATAAGACCCTTCCATTAATTGTGAAATGTTTCCCCAACGATCATTGGGAAAAACACATCGTACGGTTAAAAGGGCGTTGGGGGACCGCCCTCACGTATTTTTTTGCCAATAAAAGGGTATTTGGACATGCGTAAACAATATCTTTAAGGTGGTTCCTGATTCTGTCAAAAATTAATATTAATGGATTGAAAATTTAATAGTAGTATGAAATTTTCGAGTGTTATTTTATAATTATGGTTGGTTGAATATTAGCCTCTCCCAAAGGCCTGTTTGTCAAAGTAGGCCACATCCTGTGATTTTAAAAATAATTTTTGGGGAAATACTGAAAAAAATGCACATTGGAAAAAACCGAAAAATAGGGGGTTTTCTAGTGTTGCAGTAAAACACCTTGATTATAGTTCGGGTTTCCCGACGGGCCACGTTATTTTGGGGGCCGGCCTCGAGGGATCCCCCCATTTAAACAATCCACGTCTGTCTTTGGGGTGGCAGCCCCCCACGGGCAACTGTCTATTTTTGGCGGTGGTCGGAGCCGCCCGACAGCTAGTGGTCCACGTCGCGGGTGGCAGCCGCGGGGTAAACCGCAGGTCTCGCTGAGGTCCCTGTCTATTTTGGGCGGTGGCCTCGGTAGGGTTTCCCCCGATTACAGCTAGGGGCCACTGCCTGTTTTGGGTGGCAGCTCGCTGACAATTAAAGCCCCCGGTCTGGGGGGTCAACTGTCTTTTTGGGCGGGCCCATTAGGCATGCCGCCCGATTCACTATGGGCCCCGTCTGTCTTGGGGGCAGCCCCCCCCCCGGTAAAGGGCCCGGTCTCGTGACGGTCCACTGTTATTTTGAGCGGGTGGCCTGGAGGCTGCCCCATTACGTGTGGTCCACTGTCTGTCTTGGGGAGCCCCCCGGGGGGTAACCCTGGTTGTGGTCCCCTGTCATTTTTTGGGGCGACCCGGTAGGCATGCCGCCCAAACCCCCTAGTTCCACCCTTTTTTCTTTGGGGGGAGCCGGGGGGTGCCCCAGGTCTGTGACCCCAAATGTTTTTTGGGCGGAGGGCCCCTAGGCATCCCCGAACAGCTAGTGGGCCCCTGTCTGTTTGGAGTGGCACCCGCGGTAACCCCAGGTCTCGCTGGCGGTCCATGTCTATTTTGGGCGGTTGGTGAATGCCGCCCGAACACAGGGGCCATGTCTGTCTTGGGTCACCCCCCGGCGGTAAGCCGCTAGGGGTTTGTGACGGGCCCTGTCGGAGCGGGAGGCCCGTGGATGCCGCCCAACACTAGTGGGCCCCTGTCTTGGGGGCGCCCGCTGCGGGAAGCCCCGGTCTGCTACGGTCCACTGTCTATTTTGGCCGGGGCCCCGAGGCATGCCGCCCCAAAAACCCAGGGGCCACCTGTCTTGGGGGGCAGCCCGCTAGGTAAGCCCCGGGGCTCGCTGGGCGGGCCCCTGTCTTTTTGACGGGGGCCCCGAGGCATGCCGCCCCATTAAACCGTGGCCCCCCGTCGGGGGCAGCCCGCTGCAAGCCCCAGGTCTCGCGACGTCCCTGTTATTTTGGAGGGGGGTCCGGGAGGCATGCCGCCAATTTCCACAGTGGTCCACTGTCTGTTTGGAGGCAGCCGTGCGGGAAGGGCCCGGTCTCGGGGGGCCCCTGTTATTTTGAGCGGAGGCCTCGTAGATGCCCCGATTCAGCAGTGGTCCCTGTCTGTCTTGGGGGCACCCCCCACGATAAGCCGCTAGGTCTGCTGCGGGCCCTGTCATTTTGGGGCGGTTGGCCCCTGAACATCGCCCTTGGCACCCCTGGTGGGCCATTGGGTTTCAAGTCGCGGCCCATGCCACCGGCGCCTTTA
Organism: Zoroaster sp. YZ-2022; assembly: GCA_029582265.1. Lineage (NCBI taxonomy): Eukaryota > Metazoa > Echinodermata > Asteroidea > Forcipulatida > Zoroasteridae > Zoroaster > Zoroaster sp. YZ-2022. The sequence continues at coordinate 4,285,161 of JAQQFT010000023.1, forward strand.
AAAAACCCCAACCACCGGGGGACCCAGTTTGGATGGGTATTTGATTGACTGGGTATTTAAGACCCTGTAACCAATGTTTATCTTGGGATCATAATAATTAACTTAGAACCCAAAGTCATGAAAAACATCAAAGAAAAAAACAAAAATCTATTGGATGTTTGTAATTTTAAAGAATGCTATAAATGCAGCATTATGATCAATGTAACTTTTGACTGCATGATGTATTGATATTAAACTGAAAATTTTAAATTTTGGAAATTTAATTCAACCATAAATGGTTTTAAAAATGTATTACCATAAGTAATATTTATAGCTTTCAAAAAGATATAAAGACTTTTTTTTGGTATAAATTTCAATTAGGTAATTTGTTCGAAAAAAAAACAAATTTAAAAATTTCGACGATGTATTACCCATGTTTTTCATTAACACCTCAATTTTTTTTTTAATCAAATCATGACTATTTTCCCTGAAGAAAAAAAAATAATCTTTTTAAATGACCCTTTCACAAAAATAATTGTAAAAGAAGATTGGTTTTAAAGTAATTTGCCTTATAGTTTGCATTTAAGGGATAAGTAATAATTTTCGGGGAAACCCTGTAAAATTTCAATTGGTAGTAATTTGTTCTGAAAAAAACAAGGTTACAACTGGTTTCGATCAGTATGATCTGACGCTGACGGTGCCAAAATGTTTGATACCAATTTTAAAAGATTTTGGGACTATAAAATACAAAAATGCATGATTGTCACAATTTTTGTCATTACAAAGTTGTATTTTAAAGATTGTATACTTTTTAATTACCTAATTTCAAAAAGACTTTATGAAGGTGATATTTAAACATCCGTCGAACATCATTTTTGGTAAATGAAATGCATTTCAATGTTAGATGGATTACAGCGGATCCATTTCCCCAAAAGAATGAATCAAACAAATCGAATACATTTTTATTATTTTCGTTAATAAACAATAAAAGATAAACTTCCCAAAACAACCAATCTCTTGATTCATATGATGCAACTTAACCCTTTAGGGTTTTGAAAAATCCCAAATCTTCCCAAACCTCCAAAATCCATAAAAATCAGTAAAAGGGTTGACTTGATGAATTGGGGTTTGGGGGATAAACCCAAAAAAATATCGAACATCATTTCAAAAAACATTGATATCACAAATTTCAATTTTAAAAAAAATTTTCGATTAAAAAAAATATATTGATTAAAAAAAAAATTCCATTGTGAGTGAAATCAGAAATCCCCTGAAACAAAATATTGGGGAAATGTAAAAAAAGCAACTACTTAGTGGTAAGCGATTGTTTTTTCACATAGGGTTGCAATTTTGAAAAAGGCATCTCACTTTCAGCCATGATAGTCCCAATCCATGATTAAATTGGTATTATATCGGATATCCTTGACGCTCTTAAAAAATCAGATTGGGGAGTTTTCATTTTTTAGCCGGTTTAAGGAAAAAAAAAAGTTTTGTTTTACCAGATTTTTTTTTTGAAGAAATGAAAATAATGAAAAGATACCCATATAAAACATGTTACTGATGTTTTCAATTAAAACCCCAGGGGGAATACAAAACATTATTATTTATTCCATGTTATTCAATTGTATTGGGGATTTTAAAAAGTTTTAATGTCAAAAAATAAACCCGGGTTCCACCCCAAAATGTAGTCTGCAGCATATAGTCAGATTGGTTTTTGGTTTTTTTTTAAGTTAAAAAAAAATTGTCAAACTAAAACATTTTGTGGTTGAGTTTTTAAATGAAAAATGCAATAAAAAGTAAATAAAAAACACATCAACTCAAAAACTCAATTCTTTAGACTGAAAAAAGTTTCTGTATGATTGTATGTAATTAAATAATTAATACATACTTTTCAGATTAACTTGTTCCAAGTCACCCTTGCCAACTGCATTGTAGGTACACAATGCCTTTTTTTAAGGGCCAATTGCAGATATTGGGTTTTAAATAGATTTAAATTGAGAAAAAGTACAAGTATAACATATGTTTATAGAATTGAAAAAAACTTTTTAAAACCTGAGCAAAGTGGGGAGGGGACATTTATTTGATTTTGGGGGAAAATGCAAAAATATAATATTATGGTCCCGGATTTAAAAAAGGGAGGTGGAGGAAGCCAAAAGGGACCACCTTTAAAAGGAGTTTAAAAGTATGGTAATGTTCAAGCTTTAGATAATTTGGGTGGGGGGGGGGTCTTCCCCCCCTTTATCGCGTCGCCTGTTTATATGGTATACAATTTTGTGGGGACTTCTCCCCTTTATGACTAGTCTCAGCGGAGTCCATCGGAGGGGATGACTCCCGGGCCAATTCAATACAATGACTGGGCCAAAAATACTGATACAAAATTACTTCAATATTTAAAATTTTTTTAAAAATTCGCAAAAATGAAAAATATCATAATAATTCATACAAAAAATAACATAATTACCTGTTGTGAATTCAATCTTTAATATTTTGCATGAATAAACAATTTGATCTTGGTTTGATTTTATTATTTTTTACAATAACTGATACTGTTCAGTCGTTTACATCAATGCAATATGAAAAAGGGGGGGAATTATCTCAACTCAATGTTTAGAATCTTTTTTTAAAAAAAATTTGTTTTTTCTTATTTTAAACTTGTGACATGACTTCAGACCCAATTTATGACTTGGGGTTTAGACTGATTGGGCTCAACACCGGGGGTCGAAACAGAGAATTTTAGGACCAAACAAATTCTTTTTTGGGGAAAAATTTTATGACTTGAGCACTCGTCTACTGAAAAAATTTTTAAAATGCCATCATTCTAATGAAGGGACATGTAATGTTTCACCCCTATTGTGGGTCAACAAAATAATAAGGGGGCCAAAACTTTGTTGTGAAAAACAAATGGGGTTGGGTTTTTTAAACCTTCTTCAACAACAAAAAATAACAATGACATGTAAAAAGAGTGGTAGCGGTTCAATAATTAGACTTTACTTGTCTTGTACTTAATAAACAGTTAATTTAAAAATAAAGGGTTTGGGGGTGGGGGGACCCAGGAAAATAGGAAAAAAAGTCCAAAAAGCCCAAGCCATGGGCAGGAGGGGGGGCAGCACAAAGGCTCTGGGGTTTCATTATGCATTCTTGGGGGTATCATGAGCAAAAAAACCTTGTAAGGATCGCATTCTAACGGACAATCGGGGTCCGGGAACAAACCCTGGGGCTTAAAAGTTGAAATTCATCTAAAAAAAATATTGGGAAAGGGGGAAAGGGGAAAGGGGGAAAATTTTCAAAACAAAGGGGGAAGATTAAATATTGTGAATTAAACCTGCCCCGGGGGAAAAATGATCTTCCCTTTTTACAAACTGTTTATTCAAAACCATGGCAACAATGACAAAAAACCTTTTTTGAAAAAAAAAATGTTGGTTATTGTCCCTATTGGGGTGCAAAAAAAATAAATTACTTAAGGGGACTATTGCCCATGCATTTCATACTAACTAGAAGTGAAAATGTATGGGGTTTTATTTTCAATAAATACAAATTATTGAAACGCCTTTTGGGGAAATTCTAGCATGGAAGCCTAAGGCTTGAGTAAAATGTGGTAAAGTCCTGGGGTTTTTAAAAAACCTAAAAAAAATCCCCCACAATGTATGCCCTTAAATCTGAAATTTTGGGTTTAAAATGTTCAAATGTTTTAAAATTTTTAATAATGTGTTTTTAATTGGATTTTTTTTAAAAATTATTTTCGTTGTGAAATAACAGATTGGTTTTTTTAAAAAAAACTTTTTGAATTGAATTTTAAAATTTAATGAAATTTTTGAAAAAGCCAAATGAAAAGTTTTAGTATTAAATAAATAGTTGTTCGATGTTTTCTTAATTTAAATTTTTTTATTGAGGTTTTTAATAAAAAAATAAAACATCAAATTAGCCTTTCACTTTCTACATTTTGGAAAGTTTTCGTGACCTCAATGGACAAGTCACAGTTTTGTGGCGGGCTCACCTTTAGCAGTGAGACTTAGATTCACCCTTGGGTCCAAGGTTTATAAGAGCCATAGATAAAAGATAAGGGAAAAAATTTCTTTTAAAAATTTTCAATAAAAATTTTGTTTAAAGGGGTAAAAGATAGAATGATGTTTAAGGGAGATTATTTACTTGTTGTACTGGGCGAGTCTTGGGATGTTGGGGTTTTTTTTGCAGCCAAAAAATTTCCTATAAAAACATTTTTCAAAAACAGTACGGGTGACAAATTTGTTTTATATCGAAATGACCCGATATCATCGAATACAATATTTTTGTCCAATCGCGGGGTGGCCATCATGTCCAAACGATTGGAACGATTGACGGTTTTTGACATTGGCAACCCCGGATAATTTAATATTCTTCCAAAACAACCTTGATATTGAAAGCCAATAAATTGCTGGGGAACGTTTCAAAGTTGCGAAGATGAAGTTAATGAACGATAACCACATTGAAAAGCTGTTATTTATAGATGAAGAGCAAGGTTATATCTACAAATCCCTCTAAATATACATGACGCAAATTTAGACCTTATTATTTTTAATTAAGAAGCGCTGCCTGTACCGGTGATAGTGCTCATCCGATTCAATTTTAGAACGTTATGTCACATTTTAACCAATTTTTACCTTTTACAAACGGGAAAAATGAACCCGTGTGCACGGCCATAGATGATTGTGGGGGGGACCAATCTTTTAAAATTTTTTGTGGGGAAGCCAATTTTTTGACTGACATCGGGGCCCAATGCAGGATTTTTAGAGTGGGGGGCAAACATTTGTGGGGGGGGAAAAACTCGCCAAAAATGCATCTCGTTTCCCTGAGTAAAAAAAACATATTACAAAATAAAAAAAACTGATAAAAAAAATGCAAATCTCAGTGTTTAAACATGATATATTTGCAGTTGAAAACCCATACACTAGCTCTATAGGTTTGCCGACTGAAAATTTTTTTTTGGGCCAACCCTGTTCTAGTACTTTTTTGTTTTTTTTTACATGAGTAAATGACTAAAAAAAAATACAGGATGCAAAAAAACCCCCCCCCATCCTGTAAAAGTGCAAAGGGTAGAATTGTTCGACTTTCACTTTTTTTTATTCAAAAAACCAAAAAGTAATTACCTACCCCGTAGGTGGGGAACAAAGGGTGATGATGGAATATATTTAAATTATTCCCGGATAATTTTTTCATGAAAAAACGGCATTTTTCATGACCTGTGGAAAATTCCCGCGGACTCACGGGGCAAAAGATGGCAAAAATCTTTAACTGACTGACAAAAAAAATGAAGAGTAATACTGAAACTTATTCAATTATAAAATACTAAATGATATTAATATAGTAAAAGTATTCAGAAATTCATCCATATTTTTTGGGGGAACAGAAAAAGGGTTTGGACTCACGGGGCAAAAAGGGAGGGTTTCCGTTCTAAATAAAGTTCGAAAAATTTTTTTGTTCTGATACCCCTTTAAAATCCATTACCAAATTAAAATTTTTCCCACTGTATCCTTTCAATAAAAAAAAAAAATCTTCCGCCATATCCGTTTTTTTTAAAAAAGTAACGTGACCCGGGACATGGGGTGATCAGGAATTATTTTGACAATACAATATCTTTA
>JAQQFT010000023.1:4291254-4318970 GCA_029582265.1 Zoroaster sp. YZ-2022
TAATTTTAAGTTTCAAGGAGTGATAATTTATATCTAAATTAAAAAGCTTACGTTCTCTCTATTCAGAAAAACACAATACTTTTGAATTTGAATAATTATTTCGTACGTTAAACGGCCTCCATGGACACTTAGCCATCTGTAAAATACCGTAAACTTGCATGCGGTTTCACCGCAATATTCAATACAGCACTATACAGTCTTACGAAAAACATTTCTATGGTTGGGAATAATAACTTTTAAAAGTTTTTCAAGGGAAGACCGATAATTTTATATCTAAATTAAAAGCTTAGGTTCTCCCCTTTCAGAAAACACCATACTTTTGAATTTCATTACATTATTTCTGTACCTTAAACGGCCTCCATGGACACTTAGCACTCTGTAAATTACCGTCAACTTGAATGCGGTTTCACCGCAAACAATACCAGCACTATACAGTCTTACGAAAAAAACATTTCTATTGGTTGGGAATAACTTTTAAAGTTTTCAAGGGAGGCCGATAATTTTATATCTAAATTAAAGCTTAGGTTCTCCCCTTTCAGAAAACACCATACTTTAGAATTTGGATAATTATTTCGTACCTTAAACGGCCTCCATGGACACTTAGCCATCTGTAAAATACCGTCAACTTGCATGCGGTTTCACCGCAAACAATACAGCACTATACAGTCTTACGAAAAAAAAAAACATTTCTAGGGTTGGGAATAACTTTTAAAGTTTTCAAGGGAGGCCGATAATTTTATATCTAAATTAAAGCTTAGGTTCTCCCCTTTCAGAAAAACACCATACTTTTGAATTTGGATAATTATTTCGTATCTTAAACGGCCTCCATGGACACTTAGCCCTCTGTAAAATACCGTCAACTTGCATGCGGTTTCACCGCAAACAATACAGAACTATACAGTCTTACGAAAAAACATTTCTATGGTTGGGAATAACTTTTAAAGTTTTCAAGGGAGGCCGATAATTTTATATCTAAATTAAAGCTTAGGTTCTCCCCTTTCAGAAAAACACCATACTTTTGAATTTGGATAATTATTTCGTACCTTAAACGGCCTCCATGGACACTTAGCCCTCTGTAAAATACCGTCAACTTGCATGCGGTTTCACCGCAAACAATACAGCACTATACAGTCTTACGAAAAAAAAAACATTTCTATGGTTGGGAATAACTTTTAAAGTTTTCAAGGGAGGCCGATAATTTTATATCTAAATTAAAGCTTAGGTTCTCCCCTTTCAGAAAAACACCATACTTTTGAATTTGGATAATTATTTCGTACCTTAAACGGCCTCCATGGACACTTAGCCCTCTGTAAAATACCGTCAACTTGCATGCGGTTTCACCGCAAACAATACAGCACTATACAGTCTTACGAAAAAAACATTTCTATGGTTGGGAATAACTTTTAAAGTTTTCAAAGGAGGCCGATAATTTTATATCTAAATTAAAGCTTAGGTTCTCCCCTTTCAGAAAAACACAATATTTTTGAATTTGAATAATTATTTCGTACCTTAAACGGCCTCCATGGACACTTAGCCATCTGTAAAATACCGTCAACTTGCATGCGGTTTCACCGCAAACAATACAGCCCTATACAGTCTTACGAAAAAAACATTTCTATGGTTGGGAATAACTTTTAAAGTTTTCAAGGTAGGCCGATCATTTTAAATCTAAATAAAAGCTTAGGTTCTCCCCTTTCAGAAAAACACCATACTTTAGAATTTGGATAATTATTTCGTACCTTAAACGGCCTCCATGGACATAGCCCATCTGTAAAATACCGGTCAGCTTGCATGCGGTTTCACCGCAAACAATACAGAACTATACAGTCTTACGAAAAAACATTTCTATGGTTGGGAATAACTTTTAAAGTTTTCAAAGGAGGCCGATAATTGTATATCTAAATTAAAGCTTAGGTTCTCCCCTTTCAGAAAAACACAATATTTTTGAATTTGAATAATTATTTCGTACCTTAAACGGCCTCCATGGACACTTATCCATCTGTAAAATACCGTAAACTTGCATGCGGTTTCACCGCAAACAATACAGCACTATACAGTCTTACGAAAAAAAATTTTTCTAGGGATGGGAATAACTTTTAAAGTTTTCAAGGGAGGCCGATAATTTTATATCTAAATTAAAGCTTAGGTTCTCCCCTTTCAGAAAAAACACCATACTTTTGAATTTGGATAATTATTTCGTACCTTAAACAGCCTCCATGGACACTTAGCCATCTGTAAAATACCGTCATTTTCCATGTGGTTTCACCGCAAACAATACAGCACTATAGAGTCTTACGAAAAAAACTTTTCTAGGGATGGGAATAACTTTTAAAGTTTTCTAAGGAGGCCGATAATTTTATATCTAAATTAAAGCTTACGTTCTCCTCTTTCAGAAAAACACCATACTTTTGAATTTGGATAATTATTTCGTATCTTAAACGGCCTCCATGGACACTTAGCCCTCTGTAAAATACCGTCAACTTGCATGCGGTTTCACCGCAAACAATACAGCACTATACAGTCTTACGAAAAAAACATTTCTATGGTTGGGAATAACGTTTAAAGTTTTCAAGTAGGCCGATAATTTTATATCTAAATTAAAGCTTAGGTTCTCCCCTTTCAGAAAAACACCATACTTTTGAATTTGGATAATTATTTCGTACCTTAAACGGCCTCCATGGACACTTAGCCCTCTGTAAAATACCGTCAACTTGCATGCGGTTTCACCGCAAACAATACAGCACTATACAGTCTTACGAAAAAAAGTCATTTCTATGGTTGGGAATAACTTTGAAAGTTTTCAAGCGAGGCCGATAATTTTATATCTAAATTAAAGCTTAGGTTCTCCCCTTTCAGAAAAACACCATACTTTTGAATTTGGATAATTATTTCGTACCTTAAACGGCCTCCATGGACACTTAGCCCTCTGTAAAATACCGTCAACTTGCATGTGGTTTCACCGCAAACAATACAGCACTATACAGTCTTACGAAAAAAACATTTCTATGGTTGGGAATAACTTTTAAAGTTTTCAAGGGAGGCCGATAATTTTATATCTAAATTAAAGCTTACGTTCTCCCTTTCAGAAAAACACAATACTTTTGAATTTGGATAATTTTTTCGTACCTTAAACGGCCTCCATGGACACTTAGCCCTCTGTAAAATACGTCAACTTGCAGGCGGTTTCACCGCAAACAATACAGCCCTATACAGTCTTACGAAAAACAAATTCTATGGTTGGGAATAACTTTTAAAGTTTTCAAGGAAGGCCGATAATTTTATATCTAAATTAAAGCTTAGGTTCTCCCCTTTCAGAAAAACACCATACTTTTGAATTTGGATAATTATTTCGTACCTTAAACGGCCTCCATGGACACTTAGCCATCTGTAAAATACCGTCAACTTGCATGTGGTTTAACCGCAAACAATACAGCACTATACAGTCTTACGAAAAAAAAACATTTCTAGGGATGGGAATAACTTTTAAAGTTTTCAAGGGAGGCCGATAATTTTATATCTAAATTAAAGCTTACGTTCTCCCCTTTCAGAAAAACACCATACTTTTGAATTTGGATAATTATTTCGTATCTTAAACGGCCTCCATGGACACTTAGCCCTCTGTAAAATACCGTCAACTTGCATGCGGTTTCACCGCAAACAATACAGCACTATACAGTCTTACGAAAAAACATTTCTATGGTTGGGAATAACTTTTAAAGTTTTCAAAGGAGGCCGATAATTTTATATCTAAATTAAAGCTTAGGTTCTCCCCTTTCAGAAAAACACCATACTTTTGAATTTGGATAATTATTTCGTACCTTAAACGGCCTCCATGGACACTTAGCCCTCTGTAAAATACCGTCAACTTGCATGCGGTTTCACCGCAAACAATACAGCACTATACAGTGTTACAAAAAAAAAAATTCTAGGGTTGGGAATAACTTTTAAAGTTTTCAAGGGAGGCCGATAATTTTATATCTAAATTAAAGCTTAGGTTCTCCCCTTTCAGAAAAACACCATACTTTTGAATTTGGGAATTTTTTTCGTACCTTAAACGGCCTCCATGGACACTTAGCCCTCTGTAAAATACCGTCAACTTGCATGCGGTTTCACCGCAAACAATACAGCACTATACAGTCTTACGGAAAAAAAACATTTCTATGGTTGGGAATAACTTTTAAAGTTTTCAAGGGAGGCCGATAATTTTATATCTAAATTAAAGCTTAGGTTCTCCCCTTTCAGAACAACACCATACTTTTGAATTTGGATAATTATTTCGTACCTTAAACGGCCTCCATGGACACTTAGCCCTCTGTAAAATACCGTCAACTTGCATGCGGTTTCACCGCAAACAATACAGCACTATACAGTCTTACGGAAAAAAAACATTTCTAGGGATGGGAATAACTTTTAAAGTTTTCAAGGAAGGCCGATAATTTTATATCTAAATTAAAGCTTAGGTTCTCCCCTTTCAGAAAAACACCATACTTTTGAATTTGGATAATTATTTCGTATCTTAAACGGCCTCCATGGACACTTAGCCATCTGTAAAATACCGTCAACTTGCATGCGGTTTCACCGCAAACAATACAGCACTATACAGTCTTACGAAAAAAACATTTCTATGGTTGGGAATAACTTTTAAAGTTTTCAAGGGAGGCCGATAATTTTATATCTAAATTAAAGCTTAGGTTCTCCCCTTTCAGAAAAACACCATACTTTTGAATTTGGTTAATTATTTCGTACCTTAAACGGCCTCCATGGACACTTAGCCCTCTGTAAAATACCGTCAACTTGCATGCGGTTTCACCGCAAACAATACAGCACTATACAGTCTTACGAAAAAATGTTTTCTATGGTTGGGAATAACTTTTAAAGTTTTCAAGGGAGGCCGATAATTTTATATCTAAATTAAAGCTTAGGTTCTCCCCTTTCAGACAAACACCATACTTTTGAATTTGGATAATTATTTCGTACCTTAAACGGCCTCCATGGACACTTAGCCCTCTGTAAAATACGGTCAACTTGCATGCGGTTTCACCGCAAACAATACAGAACTATACAGTGTTACAAAAAAAAATTCTAGGGTTGGGAATAACTTTTAAAGTTTTCAAGGGAGGCCGATAATTTTATATCTAAATTAAAGCTTAGGTTCTCCCCTTTCAGAAAAACACCATACTTTTGAATTTGGATAATTTTTTCGTACCTTAAACGGCCTCCATGGACACTTAGCCCTGTGTAAAATACCGTCAACTTGCATTCGGTTTCACCGCAAACAATACAGCACTATACAGTGTTACAAAAAAAACATTTCTATGGTTGGGAATAACTTTTAAAGTTTTCAAAGGAGGCCGATAATGCTTTATCTAAATTAAAGCTTAGGTTCTCCCCTTTCAGAAAAACACCATACTTTTTAATTTGGATAATTATTTCGTACCTTAAACGGCCTCCATGGACACTTAGCCATATGTAAAATACGGTCAACTTGCATGCGGTTTCACCGCAAACAATACAGCACTATACAGTCTTACGAAAAAAAAATGTATATGGATGGGAATAACTTTTAAAGTTTTCAAGGGAGGCAGATAAATTGATATCTAAATTAAAAGCTTACGTTCTCCCTTTCAGAAAAACACCATACTTTTGAATTTGGATAATTATTTCGTACCTTAAACGGCCTCCATGGACACTTAGCCCTCTGTAAAATACCGTCAACTTGCATGCGGTTTCACCGCAAACAATACAGCCCTATACAGTCTTACGAAAAAACATTTCTATGGTTGGGAATAACTTTTAAAGTTTACAAGGAGGCCGATAATTTTATATCTAAATTAAAAGCTTAGGTTCTCCCTTTCAGAAAAAACACTATACTTTTGAATTTGGATAATTATTTCGTACCTTAAACGGCCTCCATGGACACTTAGCCCTCTGTAAAATACCGTCAACTTGCATGCGGTTTCACCGCAAACAATACAGCACTATACAGTGTTACAAAAAAAAAAAATTCTATGGTTGGGAATAACTTTTAAAGTTTTAAAGGGAGGCCGATAATTTTATATATAAATTAAATCTAAGGTTCATCCCTTACAGAAAAACACCATACTTTTGAATTTGGATAATTATTTCGTACCTTAAACGGCCTCCATGGACACTTAGCCCTCTGTAAAATACCGTCAACTTGCATGCAGTTTCACCGCAAACAATACAGCACTATACAGTGTTACAAAAAAAACATTTCTATGGTTGGGAATAACTTTTAAAGTTTTCAAGGGAGGCCGATAATTTTATATCTAAATTAAAGCTTAGGTTCTCCCCTTTCAGAAAAACACCATACTTTTGAATTTGGATAATTATTTCGTATCTTAAACGGCCTCCATGGACACTTAGCCATCTGTAAAATACCGTCAACTTGCATGCGGTTTCACCGCAAACAATACAGCACTATACAGTCTTACAAAAAAAACATTTCTAGGGTTGGGAATAACTTTTAAAGTTTTCAAGGGAGGCCGATAATTTTATATCTAAATTAAAGCTTAGGTTCTCCCCTTTCAGAAAAACACCATACTTTTGAATTTGGATAATTATTTCGTACCTTAAACGGCCTCCATGGACACTTAGCCCTGTGTAAAATACCGTCAACTTGCATGCGGTTTCACCGCAAACAATACAGCACTATACAGTCTTACGAAAAAAACATTTCTATGGTTGGGAATAACTTTTAAAGTTTTCAAGGGAGGCCGATAATTTTATATCTAAATTAAAGCTTAGGTTCTCCCCTTTCAGAAAAACACCATACTTTTGAATTTGGATAATTATTTCGTACCTTAAACGGCCTCCATGGACACTTAGCCCTCTGTAAAATACCGTCAACTTGCATGCGGTTTCACCGCAAACAATACAGCACTATACAGTCTTACGGAAAAAAAAACATTTCTATGGTTGGGAATAACTTTTAAAGTTTTCAAGGGAGGCCGATAATTTTATATCTAAATTAAAGCTTACGTTCTCCCTTTCAGAAAAACACCATACTTTTGAATTTGGATAATTATTTCGTACCTTAAACGGCCTCCATGGACACTTAGCCCTCTGTAAAATACCGTCAACTTGCATGCGGTTTCACCGCAAACAATACAGCACTATACAGTCTTACGAAAAAAAACATTTCTATGGTTGGAATAACTTTTAAAGTTTTCAAAGGGCCGATAATTTTATATCTAAATTAAAGCTTAGGTTCTCCCTTTCAGAAAAACACCATATTTTTGAATTTGGATAATTTGTTCGTATCCTTAAACGGCCTCCATGGACACTTAGCCCTCTGTAAAATACCGTCAACTTGCATGCGGTTTCACCGCAAACAATACAGCACTCTATACAGTGTTACCAAAAAAAAATTCTAGGCTTGGGAATAACTTTTAAAGTTTTCAAGGGAGGCCGATAATTTTATATCTAAATTAAAGCTTAGGTTCTCCCCTTTCAGAAAAACACCATACTTTCGAATTTGGATAATTATTTCGTACCTTAAACGGCCTCCATGGACACTTAGCCATCTGTAAAATGTTACAACTTCCATTCGGTTCACCGCAAACAATACCGCAATATACAGTGTTACAAAAAACATTTCTATGGTTGGGAATAACTTTTAAAGTTTTCAAAGGAGGCTGATAATTTTATATCTAAATTAAAAGCTTAGGTTCTCCCCTTTCAGAAAAAACACCATACTTTTGAATTTGGATAATTATTTCGTACTTTCAATGGCCTCCATGGACACTTAGCCCTCTGTAAAATACCGGCAACTTGCATGCGGTTTCACCGCAAACAATACAACACTATACAGTCTTACGAAAAAAAAACTGTTAAGTTTTCAAGGGAGGCCGATAATTTTATATCTAAATTAAAGCTTACGTTCTCCCCTTTCAGAAAAACACCATACTTTTGAATTTGGATAATTATTTCGTACCTTCAACGGCCTCTATGGACACTTAGCCCTCTGTAAAATACGTCAACTTGCATGCGGTTTCACCGCAAACAATACAGCACTATACAGTCTTACGAAAAAAACTTTTCTATGGTTGGGAATAACTTTTAAAGTTTTCAAGGAGGCCGATAATTTTATATCTAAATTAAAGCTTAGATACTCCCCTTTCAGAAAAACACCATACTTTTGAATTTGGATAATTGTTCGTACCTTAAACGGCCTCCATGGACACTTAGCCCTCTGTAAAATACGTCAACTTGCAGGCGGTTTCACCGCAAACAATACAGCCCTATACAGTCTTACGAAAAACAAATTCTATGGTTGGGAATAACTTTTAAAGTTTTCAAGGAAGGCCGACAATTTTATATCTAAATTAAAGCTCAGGTTCTCCCCTTTCAGAATAACACCATATTTTTGAATTTGAATAATTTTTTCGTACCTTAAACGGCCTCCATGGACACTTAGCCATCTGTAAAATACCGTCAACTTGCATGCGGTTTCACCGCAAACAATACAGCACTATACAGTGTTACAAAAAAAACATTTCTAGGGTTGGGAATAACTTTTAAAGTTTTCAAGGGAGGCCGATAATTTTATATCTAAATTAAAGCTTAGGTTCTCCCCTTTCAGAAAAACACCATACTTTTTGAATTTGGATAATTATTTCGTACCTTAAACGGCCTCCATGGACACTTAGCCCTCTGTAAAATACGTCAACTTGCATGCGGTTTCACCGCAAACAATACAGCACTATACAGTCTTACGAAAAAAACATTTCTATGGTTGGGAATAACTTTTAAAGTTTTCAAAGAAGGCCGATAATTTTATATCTAAATTAAAGCTTACGTTCTCCCTTTCAGAAAAACACCATACTTTTGAATTTGGATAATTATTTCGTATCTTAAACGGCCTCCATGGACACTTAGCCCTCTGTAAAATACGGTCAACTTGCATGCGGTTTCACCGCAAACAATACAGCACTATACAGTCTTACGAAAAACATTTCTATGGTTGGGAATAACTTTTAAAGTTTTCAAGGAGGCCGATAATTTTATATCTAAATTAAAGCTTAGGTTCTCCTTTCAGAATAACAACACAATATTTTTGAATTTGAATAATTTTTTCGTACCTTAAACGGCCTCCATGGACACTTAGCCATCTGTAAAATACCGTCAACTTGCATTCGGTTTCACCGCAAACAATACAGCACTATACAGTGTTACAAAAAATTCATTTCTAGGATTGGATAACTTAAAGTTTTCAAAGAGGCCGATAATTTTATATCTAAATTAAAGCTTAGGTTCTCCCTTTCAGAAAAACACCATACTTTTGAATTTGGATACATTATTTCGTACCTTAAACGGCCTCCATGGACACATAGCCCTCTGTAAAATACGGTCAATCTTGCATGGTTTCACCGCAAACAATACAGAACTATACAGTCTTACGAAAAAACATTTCTATGGTTGGGAATAACTTTAAAGTTTTCAAGGAGGCCGATAATTTTATATCTAAATTTAAAACACGGTTCTCCCCTTTCAGAAAAAACACCATACTTTTGAATTTGATAATTATTTCGTACCTTAAACGGCCTCCATGGACACTTAGCCCTCTGTAAAATACGGTCAACTTGCATGCGGTTTCACCGCAAACAATACAGCCCTATACAGTGTTACAAAAAAAAAAAACATTTTCTATGGTTGGGAATAACTTTAAAGTTTTCAAAGGAGGCCGATAATTTTATATCTAAATTAAAGCTTAGGGTTCTCCCTTTCAGAAAAACACCATACTTTTGAATTTGGATAATTATTTCGTACCTTAAACGGCCTCCATGGACACTTACCCATATGTAAAATACCGTCAACTTGCGCGGTTTCACCGCACACAATACACCACTATACAGTATTACGAAAAAAAAATTTGTTTGTTTGTGAATAACTTTTAATGTTTTCAAAGGAGGCCGATAATGCTTATATCTAAATTAAACTTAGGTTCTCCTTTCAGAAAAAACACCATACTTTTGAATTTGGATAAATTTTTTTCGTACCTTAAACGGCCTCCATGGACACTTTAGCCCTCTGTAAATACCGTCAACTTGCATGCGGTTTCACCGCAAACAATACAGCACTATACAGTCTTACGAAAAACATTTCTATGGTTGGGAATAACTTTTAAAGTTTTCAAAGGGAGGCCGATAATTTTATATCTAAATTAAGGCTTAGGTTCTCCCCTTTCAGAAAAACACCATACTTTTGAATATGGATAATTATTTCGTACCTTAAACGGCCTCCATGGACACTTAGCCCTCTGTAAAATACCTTCAACTTCCATGCGGTTTCACCGCAAACAATACAGCACTATACAGTCTTACGAAAAAAAAACTTTTCTAGGGTTGGGAATAACTTTTAAAGTTTTCAAGGGAGGCCGATAATTTTATATCTAAATTAAAGCTTACGTTCTCCCCTTTCAGAAAAACACCATACTTTTGAATTTGGATATTTTTCGTACCTTAAACGGCCTCCATGGACACTTAACCCATCTGTAAAATACCGGTCAACTTGCATGGGTTTCACCGCAAACAATACACAGCACTATATACAGTCTTACGAAATTACATTTCTATGGTTGGGAATAACTTTTAAAGTTTTCAAGGGAGGCCGATAATTTTATATCTAAATTAAAGCTTACGTTCTCCCCTTTCAGAAAAACACCATACTTTTTGAATTTGGATAATTATTTCGTACCTTTAAACGGCCTCCATGGACACTTAGCCATCTGTAAAATACGTCAACTTCATGCGGTTTCACCGCAAATAATACAGCACTATACAGTGTTACATGAAAAAACATTTCTAGGGTTGGGAATAACTTTTAAAGTTTTCAAGAGGCCGATAATTTTATATCTAAATTAAAGCTTACGTTCTCCCTTTCAGAAAAACACTTTTAATTTGGATAATTATTTCGTACCTTAAACGGCCTCCATGGACACTTAGCCCTCTGTAAAATACGTTCAACTTGCATGAGGTTTCACCGCAAACAATACAGCACTATACAGTCTTACGAAAAACACATTTCTAGGTTGGGAATAACTTTTAAGTTTTCAAAGGAGGCCGATAATTTTATATCTAAATTAAAGCTTAGGTTCTCCCCTTTCAGAAAAACACCATACTTTTGAATTTGGATAATTATTTCGTACCTTAAACGGCCTCCATGGACACTTAGCCATCTGAAAAATACCGTCAACTTCCATGCGTTTCACCCACCAAACAATACAGATATACAGTCTTACAAAAAACATTTCTATGGTTGGGAATAACTTTTTAAAGTTTTAAAAAGTGCCGATAATTTTATATCTAAATTAAAGCTTAGGTTCTCCCTTTTCAGAAAAACACCATACTTTTGAATTTGGATAATTTTTTTCGTACCTTAAACGGCCTCCATGGACACTTAGCCATCTGTAAATACCGTCAACTTCCATTCGGTTTCACCGCAAACAATACAGCACTATACAGTGTTACGAAAAAAAAACATTTCTAGGGTTGGGAATAACTTTTAAGTTTTCAAAGGAGGCCGATAATTTTATATCTAATTAAAGCTTAGGTTCTCCCCTTTCAGAAAAAACACCATACTTTTTGAATTTGGATAATTATTTCGTACCTTAAACGGCCTCCATGGACACTTCAGCCCTCTGTAAAAATACCGTCAACTTGCATGCGGTTTCACCCGCAAACAATACAGCACTATACAGTCTTACAAAAAAACTTTTCTAGGGTTGGGAATAACTTTTAAAAGTTTTCAAGGAGGCCGATAATTTTATATCTAAATTAAAGCTTAGGTTCTCCTCTTTCAGAAAAACACCATACTTTTGAATTTGATAATTATTTCGTACCTTAAACGGCCTCCATGGACACTTAAGCCTCTGTAAAATACGGTCCAACTTGCATGCGGTTTCACCGCAAACAATACAGCACTATACAGTGTTACGAAAAAACATTTCTATGGTTGGGAATAACTTTTTTAAAGTTTTCAAAGGGAGGCCGATAATTTTATATCTAAATTAAAAGCGGGGTTTTCTCCCTTTCAGAAAAACACCATACTTTTAATTTGGATAATTATTTCGTACCTTAAACGGCCTCCATGGACACTTAGCCCTCTGTAAAATACCGTCAACATGCATGCGGTTTCACCGCAAACAATACAGCACTATACAGTCTTACGAAAAAACATTTCTGGTTGGGAATAACTTTTAAAGTTTTTTGTAGGCCGATAATTTTATATCTAAATTAAAGCTTTGGTCCTCCCATTTCCTAAAAAAACAATACTTTTTATTTTGTTAATTTTTTCGTACCTTAAACGGCCTCCATGGACACTTAGCCCTCTGTAAAATACCGTCATCAAATTGCATTCGGATTCACCCCAAACAATACAAAACTATAAAGTCATACGAAAAAAAAATTTCTAAGGTTGGGAATAACTTTTAAAGTTTTCAAGGAGGAGGCCGATAATTTTATATCTAAATTAAGCTTACGTTCTCCCCCTTTCAGAAAAACACCATACTTTTGAATTTGGATAATTATTTCGTATCTTAAACGGCCTCCATGGACACTTAGCCCTCTGTAAAATACCGTCAACTTGCATGCGGTTTCACCGCAAACAATACAGCACTATACAGTCTTACGAAAAAAACATTTCTATGGTTGGGAATAACTTTTAAAGTTTTCAAAGTAGGCCGATAATTTTATATCTAAATTAAAGCTTAGGTTCTCCCCTTTCAGAAAAACACAATATATTTGAATTTGAATAAATTTTTCGTACCTTAAACGGCCTCCATGGACACTTAGCCCTCTGTAAAATACCGTCAACTTGCATTCGGTTTCACCGCAAACAATACAGCACTATACAGTGTTACAAAAAAAAACATTTCTATGGTTGGGAATAACTTTGAAAGTTTTCAAGGGAGGCCGATAATTTTATATCTAAATTAAAGCTTAGGTTCTCCCCTTTCAGAAAAACACCATACTTTTGAATTTGGATAATTATTTCGTACCTTAAACGGCCTCCATGGACACTTAGCCATCTGTAAAATACGTCAATCCTTGCATGCGGTTTCACCCGCAAACAATACAACTATACATAGTGTTACGAAAAAAACATTTCTATGGTTGGGAATAACTTTTAAAGTTTTCAAAGGAGGCCGATAATTTTATATCTAAATTAAAAGCAGGTTCTCCCCTTTCAGAAAACACCATACTTTTGAATTTGATTAATTATTTCGTACCTTAAACGGCCTCCATGGACACTTAGCCATCTGTAAAATACCGTCAACTTGCATGCGGTTTCACCGCAAACAATACAGCACTATACAGTGTTACAAAAAAAACATTTCTATGGTTGGGAATAACTTTTAAAGTTTTCAAAGGAGGCCGATAATTTTATATCTAAATTAAAGCTTAGGTTCTCCCCTTTCAGAAAAACACCATACTTTAGAATTTGGATAATTATTTCGTTCCTTAAACGGCCTCCATGGACACTTAGCCATCTGTAAAATACCGTCAACTTCCATGCGGTTTCACCGCAAACAATACAGCACTATACAGTGTTACAAAAAAAACATTTCTATGGTTGGGAATAACTTTTAAAGTTTTCAAAGGAGGCCGATAATTTTATATCTAAATTAAAGCTTACGTTCTCCCCTTTCAGAAAAACACCATACTTTTGAATTTGGATAATTATTTCGTATCTAAACGGCCTCCATGGACACTTAGCCCTATGTAAAATACCGTCAACTTGCATGCGGTTTCACCGCAAACAATACAGCATTATACAGTCTTACGAAAAAAAACATTTCTATGGTTGGGAATAACTTTTAAAGTTTTCAAAGGAGGCCGATAATTTTATATCTAAATTAAAGCTTAGGTTCTCCCCCTTTCAGAAAACACTACTATGTTGAATTTGAATAAATTTTTCGTACCTTAAACGGCCTCCATGGACACTTAGCCCTCTGTAAAATACCGTCAACTTGCATTCAGTTTCACCGCAAACAATACAGCACTATATAGTGTTACAAAAACAACATTTCTAGGGTTGGAAATAACTTTTAAAGTTTTCAAGGGAGGCCGATAATTTTATATCTAAATTAAAGCTTAGGTTCTCCCCTTTCAGAAAAACACCATACCTTAGAATTTGGATAATTATTTCGTTCCTTAAACGGCCTCCATGGACACTTAGCCATCTGTAAAATATCGTCAACTTCCATGCGGTTTCACGGCAAACAATACAGCACTATACAGTCTCACGAAAAAAAAACTTTTCTATGGATGGGAATAACTTTTTAAAGTTTTCAAGGGCCGATAATTTTATATCTAAATTAAAGCTTAGGTTCTCCCCTTTCAGACAAACACCATACTTTTGAATTTGGATAATTATTTCGTACCTTAAACGGCCTCCATGGAGACTTAGCCCTCTGTAAAATACGGTCAACTTGCATGCGGTTTCAACGCAAACAATACAGCACTATACAGTCTTACGAAAAAAAATATTTTTATGGTTGGGAATAACTTTTAAAGTTTTCAAGGGAGGCCGATAATTTTATATCTAAATTAAAGCTTAGGTTCTCCCTTTCAGAAAACACCATACTTTGAATTTGGATAATTATTTCGTACCTTAAACGGCCTCCATGGACACTTAGCCCTCTGTAAAAATCAACTTCCATTCGGTTTCACCTGCAAACAATACAGCACTATACAGTGTTACAAAAAAAACATTTCTATGGTTGGAATAACTTTTAAAGTTTTTAAAGGAGGCCGATAATTTTATATCTAAATTAAAGCTTAGGTTCTCCTCTTTCAGAAAAACACAATACTTTTGAATTTGGATAATTATTTTCGTACCTTAAACGGCCTCCATGGACACTTAGCCATCTGTAAACAATCGTCGCCTTCCCATGCGGTTTCACCGCAAACAATACAGCACTATACAGTCTCACGAAAAAACATTTCTAGGGGTGGGGAATAACTTTGAAGTTTTCAAAGGAGGCCGATAATTTTATATCTAAATTAAAGCTTAGGTTCTCCTTGCTTTCAGAAAACACCATACTTTTGAATTTGGATAAATTATTTCTGCACCTTAAACGGGCCTCCATGGACACTTTGCCATCTGTAAAATACTGTCAATCTCCATGCGGTTTCACCGCAAACAATACAGCACTATACAGTCTCACGAAAAAAACTTTTCTAGGGATGGGAATAACTTTTAAAGTTTTCAAGGGAGGCCGATAATTTTATATCTAAATTAAAGCTTAGGTTGTCCCCTTTCAGAAAAACACAATACTTTTTAATTTGGATAATTTGTTCGTACCTTAAACGGCCTCCATGGACACTTAGCCCTCTGTAAAGTACGGTCAACTTGCATGCGGTTTCACCGCAAACAATACAGCACTATACAGTCTTACGAAAAAAAATTTCTATGGTTGGGGAATAACTTTTAAAGTTTTCAAAGTAGGCCGATAATTTTATATCTAAATTAAAGCTTAGGTTCTCCCCCTTTCAGAAAACACCATACTTTTTGAATTTGGATATTTTTTTCGTACCTTAAACGGCCTCCATGGACATAGCCATCTGTAAAATACCGTCAAATTCCATGGGGTTTCACCGCAAACAACACTATACAGTGTTACAAAAAACATTTCTAGGGTTGGGAATAAATTTTAAAGTTTTCAAGGAGGCCGATAATTTTATATCTAAATTAAAGCTTAGGTTCTCCCTTCAGAAAACACCATACTTTTGAATTTGGATAATTATTTCTGTACCTTAAACGGCCTCCATGGACACTTAGCCTCTGTAAAATACTGTCAACTTGCATGCGGTTTCACCCCAAACAATACAGCACTATACAGTCTTACAAAAAAACATTTTCTAGGGTTGGGAATAACTTTTAAAGTTTTCAAAGGAGGCCGATAATTTTATATCTAAATTAAAGCAGGTTCTCCCTTTCAGAAAAACACCATACTTTAGAATTTGGATAATTATTTCGTACCTTAAACGGCCTCCATGGACACCAGCCCATCTGTAAAATACCGTCAACTTGCATTCGGTTTCACCGCAAACAATACAGCACTATACGGTGTTACAAAAACATTTCTATGGTTTGGGGAATAACTTTTAAAGTTTTCAAGGAGGCTGATAATTTTATATCTAAATTAAAGCTTAGGTTTCTCCCTTTCAGAAAAACACCATACTTTTGAATTGGATAATTATTTCGTATCTTAAACGGCCTCCATGGACATTAGCCCTCTGTAAAATACTGTCAACTTCCATGCGGTTTCACCGCTTACAATACTGCATTATACAGTCTTACGAAAAAACATTTCTATGGTTGGGAATAACTTTTAAAAGTTTTCAAAGGAGGCCGATAATTTTATATCTAAATTAAAGCTTAGGTTCTCCCCCTTTCAGAAAACACAATATATTTGAATTTGAATTTTTCGTACCTTAAACGGCCTCCATGGACACTTAGCCATCTGTAAAATACCGTCAACTTGCATTCGGTTTCACCGCAAAACAATACAGCACTATACAGTGTTACAAAAAACATTTTATGGTGTTGGGAATAACTTTTAAAGTTTTCAAGGGAGGCCGATAATTTTATATCTAAATTAAAGCTTAGGTTCTCCCCTTTCAGAAAAACACCATACTTTAGAATTTGGATAATTATTTCGTTCCTTAAACGGCCTCCATGGACACTTAGCCATCTGTAAAATACCGTCAACTTCCATGCGGTTTCACCGCAAACAATACAGCACTATACAGTCTCACGAAAAAAAACTTTTCTATGGTTGGAATAACTTTTAAAGTTTTCAAGGAGGCCGATAATTTTATATCTAAATTAAAGCTTAGGTTCTCCCCTTTCAGAAAAACACCATACCTTTGAATTTGGATAATTATTTCTGTACCTTAAACGGCTCTCCATGGACCACTTTCAGCCCTCTGTAAAATACCGTCAATCTCTTGCATTCGGTTTCACCGCAACAATACAGCACTATATAGTCTTACAAAACAACATTTCTAGGGTTGGAAATAACTTTTAAAGTTTCTCAAGGGAAGGCCGATAATTTTATATCTAAATTAAAAGCTTAGGTTCTCCTTTCAGAAAACACACCATACCTTAGAATTTGGATAATTATTTCGTTCTTAAACGGCCCATCCATGGGACACTTAGCCATCTGTAAAATACCGTCAATCTTCCATACGGTTTCACCGCAAACGTAATACAGCACTATACAGTCCTATATCACGGAAAAAAAACTTTCTATGGTTTGGGGAATAACTTGAAGTTTTCAAAAGGAGGCCCGATAATTTTATATCTAAAATTAAAGCTAGCTTAGTTTCTCCCTTTCGGAAAACACATACATACTTTTGAATTTGGATAATTTTTTCTGTACCTTAAACGGCCTCCATGGACACTTAACCCTCTGTAAACAATACAGTCCCAACTTGCATGCTGGTTTCACCCTCGCAAACAATACAACACTATACAGTCTATACGAAAAAACATTTCTATGGTTGGGGAATAACTTTTAAAGTTTCCTCAAGGAGGCCGATAATTTTATATCTAAAATTAAAGCTTAGTGGTCTCCCCTTTCAGAAAACACACAATATATTTTAAATTTGGATAATTATTTCGTACCTTGGAAACGGCCTCCATGGACTTAGCCATCTTTAGCAAAATACCGTCAACTTCCATTCGGTTTCAACCGCAAACAATACCGAGCACTATATTGTGATACAAAAAAAACGTTTTTCATAGGATGGGAATAACTTTTAAAAGTTTTCAAAGGAATGATATATTTTATATCTAAATTAAAAGTGTCTAGGCTTCCTTTCAGAGAAAACACCATACTTGAATTTGGATAAATTTTTTCGTACCAACGGGCCTCCATGTGACGCCACTTAGCCCTCTTGTAAAATACCGTCAACTTGCATGCGGTTTCACCACCAAACAATACAGCACTATACAGTGTCTTACAGAAACAAAAACATTTCTAGGGTTGGGAATAACTTTTTAAAGTTTTCAAAGGGAGGCCGATAATTTTATATCTAAATTAAAAGCTTAGGGTTCTCTCCCTTTCAGAAGAACACCATACTTTCTGAATTTGGATAATTCATTTCAAAATATCTTAAACGGCACTCCAATGGAGCCCACTAGCCCTCTGTAAACATACCGTCAACTTGCATGCAGTTCTCACCACCGCAAACACATACAACACTCTCACACAGTCTTCAACGAAAAAAAAACATTTCTAGGGTTGGGGAAATACTTTTAAAGTTTTCAAAGTAGGAGGCCGATAATTTTATATCTAAATTAAAGCTTAGGCCTTCTCCCTTTCAGAAAAAAAACCATACTTTGAATTTGGAATAAATTTTTGCACGTACTGTAAACGGGCCTCCATGGACACTTAGCCCATCTGTAAAATACGTCAACTTCTTGCATGCGGTTTCACCGCGAAAGAATACAGCACTATACAGTCTTACGAAAAAAACATTTCTAGGGGTTGGGAATAACTTTTAAGTTTTCAAGGGAGGTCCGATAATTGTTATATCTAAATTAAAGCTTAGGGTTTTCCCCCTTTCAGAAAAAAACACCATACTTTTGAATTTGGATAATTATTTCGTACCTCCTAAACGGGCTCTCCATGGACACTTAGCCATCTGTTAAAATACCGTCAACTTCCATGCGGTTTCACCACGCAAACACAATACAGCACTATACAGTTCTTGGTCCACGAAACCATTCTATGGGTTGGGAATAACTTTTAAAGTTTTCAAGGGAGTGTCCGATAATTTTATATCTAAATTAAAGCTTAGGTTCTCCCCTTTCGAAAAACACAATACTTTCTTTTGAATTTGGATATTTTTCAAAATTTTTTAAACGGCGGCCTCCATGGACGCTCTAGCCATCTGTAAAATACCCGTCAACTTCCATTCGGTTTCACCGCAAATATCACAATACAACTATACAGTGTCTCACAAAAAAAAACTTTCTGGGGGTGGGGAATAATCTTTAAAGTTTTCAAAGGCCGATAATTTTATATCTAAATTATTAAGCTTAGGAATTCTCCTTTCAGAAAAACACCATAAAAATTTAAAATTTTTTTTTTTTTTTTTTTTTTTTTTTTTTTTTTTTTTTTTTTTTTTTTTTTTTTTTTTTTTTTTTTTTTTTTTTTTTTTTTTTTTTTTTTTTTTTTTTTTTTTTTTTTTTTTTTTTTTTTTTTTTTTTTTTTTTTTTTCCCCCCCTCCCCCCCCCCCCCCACCCCCCCCACCCCCCCCCCCCCCCCCCCCCCCCCCCCCCCCCCCCCCCCCCCCCCCCCCCCCCCCTTTTAGAAAAAAAACAAAACTTTGATTTGGATAATTATGTCGTACCACCGACAGGCCTCCATGGACATTGGCCATCTGTAAAATACGGTCAACTTGCATTGGTTTACCACAAACAATATTTTACCGGTACGTTAAAAAAACATTTCTATGGTTGGGAATAACAAAGTATTCAAAAGTAGGCCGATAATTTTTATATCTAAATTAAAGCTTAGGTTCTCCCCCTTTTAACAAACTGCTTCACTTTGAATTTGGATATTTTTTTCGTACCGACAGCCTCCATGAACTTAGCCATCTGGCCGTGCAATAACGGGCAACTTCCATTCGGTTTCACCGCGAAACTATTACAACTATACAATATTACAAAAAACATTTCTAGGGTTGGGAATAACACCAAAAGTTTTCGCGGGGTGACCTGTTTCTTATCTAAATTCAGCGTTAGTTCTCCTTTCAGAAAAACACCATACTTTTAATTTGGATAGTGTTCGTACCTTAAACGACTCCATGGACACTGGGCCACCTGAAATACCGTCAACTTCCATGCGGTTTCCACCGCAAACAATACAACACTCTCCAGTCTCTGAAAAAACATTTCTAGGGTGGAATAACGCTTTAAAGTTTTCAAGGAGGCCGTAATTTTTCATCTAAATTCAATCTGGTTCTCCCCTGCTGGAAAAACACCATACTTTCGAATTTGGATAATTATTTCGTACCTTAAAACGGCCTCCATGGACGCCAGCATCTGTAAAATACCGTCAACTTCCATGCGGTTTCACCGCGACAATACAACACTACAGTCACGAAAAAAAAAACTTTTCTGGGGTTTGGGGTATAACTTTTAAGGTTTTCAAAAGGGCCGATAATTTTATATCTAAATTAAAAGTAGGTTCCTCCTTTTCAGATGACGCCATACTTTTGAATTTGGATAATTATGTCGTACAACCTTTAAACGCAGCCTCCATGGACACTTAGCCCTCTGTAAAATACAGTGCTTGCATTCGGTTTTTCACCGCAAACAATACAGCACTATACAGTCTTACTAAAAAAACATTTTCTATGGTTGGGGAATAACTTTTAAAGTATTCAAAGTAGGCCGATAATTTTATATCTAGAACCTGACTTAGGTTCTCCCCTTTCAGAAAAACACAATACTTTTGAATTTGGATATTTTTTTTTCGTACCGTAAACGGCCTCCATGGACGCCCAGCCATCTGTAAAAAATACCGTCAACTTCCATTCAGCGGTTTCACCGCAAACAATACAGCATATACGGTGTTACAAAAACACATTTCTGGGTTGCTTGAATAACTTTTAAAGTTTTTCAAAGGAGGCCGATAATTTATATCTAAATTAAAGCCGTTAGGTTCTCCTTTCAGAAAAACACCATACTTTCAATTTGGATAATTATTTCATGTCCTTGACAGGCCTCCATGGACACTGGGCCATCTATTATGCCGTCAACTTCCATTCGGTTTCACCGCAAACCAATACAGCACTACAGTCTCACGAAAAAAACTTTTCTAGGGGTGGGGAATAACTTTTAAGTTTTCAAAGGGAGGCCGATAATTTTATATCTAAATTAAAGCTTAGGTTCTCCCCCTTTCAGAAAAAACACCATACTTTCGAATTTGGATATTTTTCGTACTTTAAAAGGCCTCCAGGGCATACCCTCTGTAAAAAAACCTCAAATTGCATTCGGTTTCACCCCAAACAATACAACACTATACAGTCACGAAAAAACTTTCATGTTGGGAATAACTTTTAAAGTTTTTAAAAGGCCGAAAAAATTTTTTTCTAAATTAAACAGGTCTCCTTTTCAGAAAAACAAATATTTTAATTTGGATAATTTTTTTCCTTTAAAGGCCTCCTGGACATTTGCCTCTTTAAAAACCGTCAACTTCATTGGGTTTTACCCCAAAAATACAACTATACAGTTTCGAAAAAAAAATTTTTTGGGGGGGGAATAACTTTTAAGTTTTCAAGGGGGGGGCCCATAATTTTATATCTAAAATTTAAACGTTTCCTTTCGAAAACACCATACTTTTGTTTTGGGTAATTTTTCGTACTTAAAAGGCCCCCATGGACCGCCCTCTGTAAATACCGTCAACTTACGGTTTCACCCAAACAATACAACACTATGGGTTTTCAAAAAAAATTTCTAGGTTGGGGAAAAACTTTTAAAGTTTTCAAAAGGGGGGATAATTTTATATCTAAATTAAAAAGGTTCTCCTTTCAAAAAAACAATATTTTGAATTTTGTTAATTTTTTTCGTACCTTAAACCCCTCAGGACTAGCCCTCTGTAAAAAACTCAACTTGCATTCGGTTTTACCCAAACAATAAAAACCTCTCACAACCTTTTTTTTTGGTTGGGGAAAAACTTTTAAAGTTTTTTAAAGAGGCCATAATTTTTTTATCTAAATTAAAAAGGGGTTTTCCCCCTTTTAGAAAAACACAAAATTTTGAATTTGAAAAAATTTTCGTAAAACGGGCCCCATGGACCTTAGCCTCAAAATACCTCAACCCTTCGGTTTACCCCAATACCTTTTCGGGGTTAAAAAAAACATTTTTGGGGTTGGGGGAAAAACTTTTAAAGTTTTCAAAGGCGTAATTTTATATCTAAATTAAACAGGTTCTCCCTTTTAGAAAAACACAATCTTTTATTTGGATAATTTTTCGTTTTAAACGGCCTCCTGGGACCAGCCATCTGTTCTCAACTTTGCGGTTTCACCCAAACAAAACCCCCATCTCTGAAAAAAAAAAAAATTTCGGGATGGGGAAAAACAAAAATTTTTAAAGGAACCGATAATTTATATCTAAATTAAACCTTCTCCCTTTCAGACAAAACCCCTATTTGAATTTGGGTAATTATTTCGTACCAAACGCCTCCTGGACCCAAACCTCTGTAAAAAACTCAACTTGCACCACCGCAAACAATACACACTTTCGTCTACGAAAAAACTTTTTTGGGGTGGGGAAAAACGTTTTCAAGGGGGGGGATAATTTATATCTAAATTAAAAAAAAGTTTCCCCCTTTCAGAAAAACACCATATTTAGAATTTGGGTTTTTTCTCCCTTTAAAAGGGCCCCCATGGACATAACCCCCTTAAAAAACGGGCAACGCCGGTTTCCCCCCAAAAAAACCCCTTTCGTGTTACAAAACAAACATTTTATGGTTTGGGGTACTTTAAAGTTTTCAAGGGCCGAAATTTTTTCTAAATTAAAAAGTTCTCCCTTTCAGAAAAAACATACTTTTGAAATTTTGGGTAATTATTTCGTTCTTAAACGGCCTCCAGGGCCCCCCTTAAAACCGGGCAACTTGCGGTTTCCCCAAAAATACAAACTTCGGGCTTACGAAAAAAATTTTTTGGGGGAATAACTTTTAAGTTTTTAAAAAGGGCCCATAATTTTATATCTAAATTAAACGGGGTTTTCCTGAAAAAACATAAATTTTTAATTTAAATTTTCTATTAAAAAGCCTCCATGGACCCCAGCCCTCTGAAATACCGTCAACTTGCATTCGGGTTTTCCCCCAAAAAATCAACATACAGTCTTCGAAAAAAAATTTCTATGTTGGGGAAAAACTTTTAAAAAATTTTTAAAAAGGGGTAATTTTATATTAAATTAAAGCAGGTTCTCCCCCTTTAGAAAACCCTATTTTGAATTTGAATAAATTTTTGTACCAAACCCTCATGGACATTTGCCCTCTGTAAAAAACCGTCAACCATTCGGTTTTCCCAAAAAATCAACACTATACGTTTCCAAAAAAAATTTTATGGTTGGGAATAACTTTTAAAGTTTTTAAAGGGGATAATTTTATATTTAATTTAAAGCGGTTCTCCCCCCTTTTGAAAAAAAACAATAGATTTGGATAATTTTTCATTAAACGGCCTCCCGGGGCTAGCCCGAAAATTCGTCCTTTCGGTTTCCCCCCCAAAAAATACAACACTATACAGTTACAAAAAAAACATTTCAGGGGGGGAAAACTTTTAAAGTTTTCAAGGCCGATAAATTTTTAAACTAATTTAAAGCGGTTCCCCTTTCAGAAAAACCTCTTTGAAATTTTGGGTAATTTTCTACCTTTAAAAGGGCCCCCATGGACCCGGTCTGTAAAATACGGGCAAACCCCTTCCCGGTTTTCCCCCCAAACAATACACCTTCAGTCTGGGCTTTTTTAGGGATGGGGAAAAACTTTTAAAGTTTTTTAGGGAGGCCGAAAATTTTTTAAATTAAAGCTTACGTTTCCCCTTTGAAAAAACCCATCTTTAAAATTTGGGTAATTATTTTCCAAACGGGCCCCCATGGACCCAACCCCAAATACGGTCAACTTTCATCGGTTTCGCAAACAATAACCTATACATTTACAAAAAAAAAATTTTTGGGGGGAAAACTTTTAAAATTTTCAAAAGGGGCCGATAATTTTATCAAATTGCTTCGTTTCCCCCTTTTAAAAAAAACCATACTTTGAAATTTTGGGTTTTTTCGACCAAACGGCCTCCGGACATTTCCTCAAAAAAACCGTCAACTTGTTCGGGTTTCTGCAAACAATACAACACTAACTGTTTCAAAAAAACATTTTGGGGGTTGAATAACAAAAGTTTTCAAAAGGCCGATAATTTTTTTCTAAAATTAAACGGGGTTCTCCCTTTGAAAAAAAACCATCCGAATTTGGGTAATTATTTCGTATTTAAACGGCCTCCATGGACATACCCTCTTTAAAAATACCTCAACTTGCATGCGGTTTCCCGCAACAATACACACTATACAGTCTTACGAAAAAAAATTTTATGGTTGGGAATAACTTTTAAGTTTTCAAAGAGGGCCCATAATTTTTTATCTAAATTAAAGCAGTTTCCTTTCAGAAAAACTATATTTTTTTGAAAAAATTTTTTGCCTTTAACCCTCCAGGACATTTGCCCTCTGTAAAAACCTCAACTTTTGGCACCCAAACAATACAACCTTGTTTACAAAAAACATTTCTAGATTGAATAACTTTTAAAGTTTTCAAAAAGGCCATAATTTTATATCTAAATTAAAACTTAGGTTCTCCCCCTTTAGAAAAAACAAAATTTTGAATTTGAATAAATTTTTTGTACCTTAAACGGCCTCCATGGACATTTTGCCCCCCTGAAAAAAACGTCAACTTGCATCGGGTTTTCCCCAACAATACAACACTTTCTGAAAAAAAAACATTTCGGGGGTTGGGGAAAAACTTTTTAAAATTTTCAAGGAGGCCGATAATTTTATATCTAAATTAAAAATTATTCTCCCCTTTTAGACAAACGCCAACTTTTGAATTTTGGGTAAATTTTTTCACCAAACGGCCTCCATGGACATTTGCCCTCTGTAAAAAACGGTCAACTTCCCGCGGTTTCACCCAAAAAACAACACTTACAGTCTTACGAAAAAACATTTCTATGGTTAAAACTTTTAAAAATTTTAAAGGGGCCGATAATTTTATATTTTAAATTAAAATTGATTCTCCCTTTTAGAAAAACACCTACTTTTTATTTGGATATTTTTTTTCCTTTAAAAGGCCTTTTATCACTTAAGAACTGGTTTAACTTCCATGGTTTCACCGAAACAATACAGCACTGTACAGTCTTACGAAAAAAATTTTTGGTTGGGAATAAAATTTTAAAATTTTTTGAAATGAAATTTA
The DNA here is from genome assembly GCA_029582265.1 of Zoroaster sp. YZ-2022. NCBI lineage: Eukaryota > Metazoa > Echinodermata > Asteroidea > Forcipulatida > Zoroasteridae > Zoroaster > Zoroaster sp. YZ-2022. Next base: position 4,316,258 of record JAQQFT010000023.1, read on the forward strand.
TATCTAAAAAAGTTTTGGTTCTCCCTTCAGAAAAAAACAATATATTTAATTTGAATAAATTTTTTTTGACTTTAAACGGCCCCCATGGACACTTTTTGCCCTCGTAAATACCGTTTAACTTGGATTCCCGGGTTTTACCGCAAACAAACAGGGACCATACAGTGTTACAAAAAAAAACCTTTATATGGTTGGGGAAAAACCCTTTTAAAATTTTCCGGGGGCGAATTTAATATCTAAATTAAAACTCTTCTCCTTTTTTCCCGAAAAAAAACAATTTCTTTAGAATTTATAATTATTTTGTTTTTAAACGGCCTTTCCCTGGGAAAACTTTTAGCCATCTGTAAAATACCGTCAACCCCTGGTTTTACCGCAAAACCAAAAGCACTAAAAGTCTCACGCAAAAATTTTTTTGGGTGGGGAAAAACTTTAAAGTTTTAAAGGGGGCAAATTATATCTAAATTAAAGTTAGTTCTCCCTTTTAGAAAACACCATATTTTGAATTTTAAATTAATTTAAACGGCCTCCATGGGCACACCTCTGTAAAACGGGCAACTGATGGGGTTTCACCCAAACAATAAAACTACAGTGTTAAAAAACATTTTAGGGTTGGGGAAAAACTTTAAAGTTTTCAAGGACCGATAATTTTAAAATTAAATTAAAACTTTTTTTCCCCCTTTCAGAAAAAACAAAATTTTAATTTTAAAAATTTTTTCACCTTAAACGGCCTCCAGGAAATTTAGCCTCTGTAAATACCTCAACTTCATCGGTTTTACCCAAAAACAGCACTATAAGGTTTCAAAACATTTTAGGTTTAAAAATTTTTAAAATTTTTAAGGAGGCGATAATTTTTTATCAAAATTTAAAACTTTTTTCTCCCTTCAGAAAACCTTTCTTTTTTAATTTTATAATTTTTTTAATTTTAAAAGGCCCATGGAATTACCCCCCCGTTTCGGGCAACTTTACGGTTTCACCGCAAACAATAAATATACAGTCTCAGAAAAAAAATTTTAGGATGGGGAAAAACTTTAAAGTTTTTAAGGGGGGATAATTTTTTAATTTAAAAATTTAAAACTTTGCCCCCCCCTTTCAAAAACCCATACTTTTTAATTTGAAATTATTTTTCCTTAAACCTCCATGGACACTTAACCCCCTGTAAAAAACGGTCCTTTTATGGGGTTTTACCGCAAACAAAAGCACTTAAATTTCAAAAAAACTTTTTGGTTGGGGGTAACTTTTGTTTTCAAAAGGAGGGATAATTTTAACAAATTGTTTTGTTCTCCCCTTTTTAGAAAACAAATTTTGAATTTGAAAAAATTTCGTACCCAAAGGCCCCCATAATTAGCCCTTGTAAAATGTCAACTTGATCGGTTTCACCCGCAAACAATACAGACATACAGGTTTTCAAAAAAAAATTTTATGGTTGGAATAACTTTAAAGCAAGGGAAAGATAATTTTATCCAAATTAAAGCTTTGGTTCCCTTCAGAAAAAAAACAAAACTTTAATTTGGGTAAATTTTTCTACCAAAAGGCCTCCATGGACACTTAGCCACGAAATACTTTTAAATTCCATGGGTTCACCCCAAAAAATAAACTATAAAGTGCAAAAAAACATTTTAGGTTAATAACTTTTTAAAATTTTAAGGGAGGGATAATTTTATATTAAAAAGCTTAGCTCCCCCTTTTGAAAACCAAAAACTTTTAATTTTATAATTATTTCGACCAAACCCCATGACACTTAGCCTCTGTAAAAAAGTAACTTCATGGTTTTACCGCAAAAAAATCACACTATAGTCTCACGAAAAAAAAATTTTTTTAGGGGTGGAATAACTTTTTAAAATTTTTAAGGGGGGATAATTTTTATCTAAATTAAAAGTTTTCCCCCTTTTGAAAACCCTATTTGAATTTGGGTAATTATTTTGACCTTAAACGGGTAGGGGCACTTACCCTTAAAAAACGGTCAACTTCATTCGGTTTCACCCAAACAATACAGACTATAAATTACAAAAAATTAGGGTTAAAAATTTTTAAATCAAGGATATAATTTTTTATCTAAATTAAAGCTTAGTTCTCCCCCTTTTAGAAAACACCAAAACTTTTGAATTTGGGAAAATTTTTTCGTACTTAAACGGCCTCCATGGACACTTAGCCTCTGTAAAAAACCGTCAACTTGCATTCGGTTTCACGCAAACAATACAGCACTATACATCTCGAAAACTTTCAGGGTGGGAATAACTTTTAAAGTTTTCAAGGGGGGGGCCCATAATTTTATATCTAAATTAAAGCACGTTCTCCTTTCAGAAAAACACCATATTTTGAATTTGAAAAAATTTTTCGTATCTTAAACGGCCTCCATGGACACCAGCCCTCTGTAAAATACCGTCAACTTCCCTTCGGTTTCACCGCAACAATAAGCACTATACAGTCTTACGAAAAACATTTCTATGGTTGGGAATAACTTTAAAAATTTTCAAAGTAGGCCGATAATTTTATATCTAAATTAAAGCTGATTCTCCCCTTCAGAAAAACACATATTTTGAATTTGGAATTTTTTTCGGCATAAACGGCCTCATGGACACTAGCCCTCTAAAAACCGTCAACTTGTTCGGTTTCACAAACAATACACACTAAAGTGTTACAAAAAAACATTTTAGGTTGGGAATAACTTTTAAAGTTTTAAGACCCATAATTTTATATCTAAATTAAAAAGGGTTCT
>JAQQFT010000023.1:4319470-4347292 GCA_029582265.1 Zoroaster sp. YZ-2022
ATAAAATTATCGGCCTCCCTTGAAAACTTTAAAAGTTATTCCCAACCCTAGAAATGTTTTTTTTTGTAACACTGTATAGTGATGTATTGTTTGCGGTGAAACCGCATGCAAGTTGACCGTATTTTACAGAGGGCTAAGTGTCCATGGAGGCCGTTTAAGGTACGAAATAATTATCCAAATTCAAAAGTATGGTGTTTTTCTGAAAGGGGAGAACCTAAGCTTTAATTTAGATATAAAATTATCGGCCTACCTTGAAAACTTTAAAAGTTTTTCCCAACCCTAGAAATGTTTTTTTGTAACACTGTATAGTGTTGTATTGTTTGCGGTGAAACCGCATGCAAGTTGACCGTATTTTACAGAGGGCTATGTCCATGGAGGCCGTTTAAGGTACGAAATAATTATCCAAATTCAAAAGTATGGTGTTTTTCTGAAAGGGAGAACCTAAGTTTTAATTTAGATATAAAATTATCGGCCTCCTTGAAAACTTTAAAAGTTATTCCCAACCCTAGAAATGTTTTTTGATAACACTGTATAGTGTTGTATTGTTTGCGGTGAAACCGCATGCAAGTTGACCGTATTTTACAGAGGGCTAAGTGTCCATGGAGGCCGTTTAAGGTACGAAATAATTATCCAAATTCAAAAGTATGGTGTTTTTCTGAAAGGGGAGAACCTAAGCTTTAATTTAGATATAAAATTATCGGCCTCCCTTGAAAACTTTAAAAGTTATTCCCAACCCTAGAAATGTTTTTTTCGTAACACTATATACTGTTGTATTGTTTGCGGTGAAACCGCATGCAAGTTGACCGTATTTTACAGAGGGCTAAGTGTCCATGGAGGCCGTTTAAGGTATGAAGACATTATCCAAATTCAAAAGTATGGTGTTTTTCTGAAAGGAGAACCTAAGCTTTTAATTTAGATATAAAATTATCGGCCTCCTTGAAAACTTTAAAAGTTATTCCCAACCCCAGAAATGTTTTTGTAACACTGTATAGTGTTGTATTGTTTGCGGTGAAACCGCATGCAAGTTGACCGTATTTACAGAGGGCTAAGTGTCCATGGAGGCCGTTTAAGGTACGAAATAATTATCCAAATTCAAAAGTATGGTGTTTTTCTGAAAGGGGAGAACCTGCTTTTAATTTAGATATAAAATTATCGGCCTCCTTGAAACTTTAAAAGTTATTCCCAACCCTAGAAATGTTTTTTTTGTAACACTGTATAGTGATGTATTGTTTGCGGTGAAACCGCATGCAAGTTGACCGTATTTTACAGAGGGCTAAGTGTCCATGGAGGCCGTTTAAGGTACGAAATAATTATCCAAATTCAAAAGTATGGTGTTTTTCTGAAAGGAGAGAACCTAAGCTTTAATTTAGATATAAAATTATCGGCCTCCCTTGAAAACTTTAAAAGTTATTCCCAACCCTAGAAATGTTTTTTTCGTAAGACTGTATAGTGCTGTATTGTTTGCGGTGAAACCGCATGCAAGTTGACCGTATTTTACAGAGGGCTATGTCCATGGAGGCCGTTTAAGGTACGAAATAATTATCCAAATTCAAAAGTATGGTGTTTTTCTGAAAGGAGAACCTAAGCTTTAATTTAGATATAAAATTATCGGCCTCCCTTGAAAACTTTAAAAGTTATTTCCAACCCTAGAAATGTTTTTTTTGTAACACTGTATATAGTGTTGTATTGTTTGCGGTGAAACCGCATGCAAGTTGACGGTATTTTACAGAGGGCTAAGTGTCCATGGAGGCCGTTTAAGGTACGAAATAATTATCCAAATTCAAAAGTATGGTGTTTTTCTGAAAGGGGAGAACCTAAGCATTAATTTAGATATAAAATTATCGGCCTCCCTTGAAAACTTTAAAAGTTATTCCCAACCCTAGAAATGTGTTTTTGTAACACTGTATAGTGCTGTATTGTTTGCGGTGAAACCGCATGCAAGTTGACCGTAATTTACAGAGGGCTATGTGGCAATGGGGGCCGTTTAGGGTACGAAATAATTATCCAAATTCAAAAGTATGGTGTTTTTCTGAAAGGGAGAACCTAAGCTTTAATTTAGATATAAAATTATCGGCCTCCCTTGAAAACTTTAAAAGTTATTCCCAACCCTAGAAATGTTTTTTTTGTAACACTGTATAGTGCTGTATTGTTTGCGGTGAAACCGCATGCAAGTTGACCGTATTTTACAGAGGGCTAAGTGTCCATGGAGGCCGTTTAAGGTACGAAATAATTATCCAAATTCAAAAGTATGGTGTTTTCTGAAAGGGGAGAACCTAAGCTTTAATTTAGATATAAAATTATCGGCCTCCCTTGAAAACTTTAAAAGTTATTCCCAACCCTAGAAATGTTTTTTTTGTAACACTGTATAGTGCTGTATTGTTTGCGGTGAAACCGCATGCAAGTTGACCGTATTTTACAGAGGGCTATGTCCATGGAGGCCGTTTAAGGTACGAAATAATTATCCAAATTCAAAAGTATTGGGTTTTTCTGAAAGGAGAACCTAAGCTTTAATTTAGATATAAAATTATCGGCCTCCCTTGAAAACTTTAAAAGTTATTCCCAACCCTAGAAATGTTTTTTTTGTAACACTGTATAGTGTTGTATTGTTTGCGGTGAAACCGCATGCAAGTTGACCGTATTTTACAGAGGGCTAAGTGTCCATGGAGGCCGTTTAAGATACGAAATAATTATCCAAATTCAAAAGTATGGTGTTTTTCTGAAAGGGAGAACCTAAGCTTTAATTTAGATATAAAATTATCGGCCTCCTTGAAAACTTTAAAAGTTATTCCCAACCCTAGAAATTTTTTTTGTAACACTGTTTAGTGCTGTTTTGTTTGGGTTGAAACCGCATGCAAGTTGACCGTATTTTACAGAGCGCTATGTGTCCATGGAGGCCGTTTAAGGTATGAAATAATTATCCAAATTCAAAAGTATGGTGTTTTTCTGAAAGGAGAACCTAAGCTTTAATTTAGATATAAAATTATCGGCCTCCCTGAAAATTTTAAAAGTTATTCAACCTAGAAATGTTTTTTTTTGTAACACTGTATAGTGTTGTATTGTTTGCGGTGAAACCGCATGCAAGTTGACCGTATTTTACAGAGGGCTGGCGTCCATGGAGGCCGTTTAAGGTACGAAATAATTATCCAAATTCAAAAGTATTGTGTTTTTCTGAAAGGGGAGAACCTAAGCTTTAATTTAGATATAAAATTATCGCCCTCCCTTGAAAACTTTAAAAGTTATTCCCAACCCTAGAAATGTTTTTTTTTGTAACACTGTATAGTGATGTATTGTTTGCGGTGAAACCGCATGCAAGTTGACCGTATTTTACAGAGGGCTAAGTGTCCATGGAGGCCGTTTAAGGTACGAAATAATTATCCAAATTCAAAAGTATGGTGTTTTTCTGAAAGGGGAGAACCTAAGCTTTAATTTAGATATAAAATTATCGGCCTCCCTTGAAAACTTTAAAAGTTATTCCCAACCCTAGAAATGTTTTTTTTGTAACACTGTATAGTGATGTATTGTTTGCGGTGAAACCGCATGCAAGTTGACGGTATTTTACAGAGGGTCCATGGAGGCCGTTTAAGGTACGAAATAATTATCCAAATTCAAAAGTATGGTGTTTTTCTGAAAGGGGAGAACCTAAGCTTTAATTTAGATATAAAATGATCGGCCTCCCTTGAAAACTTTAAAAGTTATTCCCAACCCTAGAAATGTTTTATTTTTCGTAACACTGTAGAGTATTGTATTGTTTGCAGAGAAACCGCATGCAAGTTGACCGTATTTTACAGAGGGCTAAGTGTCCATGGAGGCCGTTTAAGGTACGAAATAATTATCCAAATTCAAAAGTATGGTGTTTTTCTGAAAGGGGAGAACCTAAGCTTTAATTTAGATATAAAATTATCGGCCTCCCTTGAAAACTTTAAAAGTTATTCCCAACCCTAGAAATGTTTTTTTTTGTAACACTGTATAGTAATCTATTGTTTGCGGTGAAACCGCATGCAAGTTGACGGTATTTTACAGAGGGCTATGGGTCCATGGAGGCCGTTTAAGGTACGAAATAATTATCCAAATTCAAAAGTATGGTTTTTCTGAAAGGAGAACCTAAGCTTTAATTTAGATATAAAATTATCGGCCTCCCTTGAAAACTTTAAAAGTTATTCCCAACACTAGAAATGTTTGTTTTTTTAACACTGTATAGTGATGTATTGTTTGCGGTGAAACCGCATGCAAGTTGACGGTATTTTATAGAGGGCTAAGTGTCCATGGAGGCCGTTTAAGGTACGAAATAATTATCCAAATTCAAAGTATGGTGTTTTTCTGAAAGGGGAGAACCTAAGCTTTAATTTAGATATAAAATTATCGGCCTCCCTTGAAAACTGTCAAAGTTATTCCCAACCCTAGAAATGTTTTGTTTTGTAACACTGTATTGTTTGCGGTGAAACCGCATGCAAGTTGACCGTATTTTACAGAGGGCTAAGTGTCCATGGAGGCCGTTAAGGTACGAAATAATTATCCAAATTCAAAAGTATGGTGTTTTTCTGAAAGGGGAGAACCTAAGCTTTAATTTAGATATAAAATTATCGGCCTCCCTTGAAAACTTTAAAAGTTATTCCCAACCCTAGAAATGTTTTTTTTTGTAACACTGTATAGTGATGTATTGTTTGCGGTGAAACCGCATGCAAGTTGACGGTATTTTACAGAGGGCTAAGTGTCCATGGAGGCCGTTTAAGGTACGAAATAATTATCCAAATTCAAAAGTATGGTGTTTTTCTGAAAGGGGAGAACCTAAGCTTTAATTTAGATATAAAATTATCGGCCTCCCTTGAAAACTTTAAAAGTTATTCCCAACCCTAGAAATGTTTTTTTTGTAACACTGTATAGTGCTGTATTGTTTGCGGTGAAACCGCATGCAAGTTGACCGTATTTTACAGAGGGCTAAGTGTCCATGGAGGCCGTTTAAGGTACGAAATAATTATCCAAATTCAAAAGTATGGTGTTTTTCTGAAAGGGGAGAACCTAAGCTTTAATTTAGATATAAAATTATCGGCCTCCCTTGAAAACTTTTAAAGTTATTCCCAACCCTAGAAATGTTTTTTGTAACACTGTATAGTGCTGTATTGTTTGCGGTGAAACCGCATGCAAGTTGACCGTATTTTACAGAGGGCTATGTGTCCATGGAGGCCGTTTAAAGTACGAAATAATTATCCAAATTCAAAAGTATTGGGTTTTTCTGAAAGGGGAGAACCTAAGCTTTAATTTAGATATAAAATTATCGGCCTCCCTTGAAAACTTTAAAAGTTATTCCCAACCCTAGAAATGTTTTTTTGTAACACTGTATAGTGCTGTATTGTTTGCGGTGAAACCGCATGCAAGTTGACGGTATTTTACAGAGGGCTATGTGTCCATGGAGGCCGTTTAAGGTACGAAATAATTATCCAAATTCAAAAGTATGGTGTTTTTCTGAAAGGGGAGAACCTAAGCTTTAATTTAGATATAAAATTATCGGCCTCCATTGAAAACGTTAAAAGTTATTCCCAACCCCAGAAATGTTTTTTTTGTAACACTGTATAGTGCTGTATTGTTTGCGGTGAAACCGCATGCAAGTTGACCGTATTTTACAGAGGGCTAAGTGTCCATGGAGGCCGTTTAAGGTACGAAATAATTATCCAAATTCAAAAGTATGGTGTTTTTCTGAAAGGGGAGAACCTAAGCTTTAATTTAGATATAAAATTATCGGCCCCCCTTGAAAACTTTAAAAGTTATTCCCAACCATAGAAATGTTTTTTTTTGTAACGCTGTATAGTGCTGTATTGTTTGCGGTGAAACCGCGTGCAAGTTGACGGTATTTTACAGAGGGCTATGTGTCCATGGAGGCCGTTTAGGGTACGAAATAATTATCCAAATTCAAAAGTATGGTGTTTTTCTGAAAGGGAGAACCTAAGCTTTAATTTAGATATAAAATTATCGGCCTCCCTTGAAAACTTTAAAAGTTATTCCCAACCCTAGAAATGTTTTTTGTAACACTGTATAGTGCTGTATTGTTTGCGGTGAAACCGCATGCAAGTTGACGGTATTTTACAGAGGGCTAAGTGTCCATGGAGGCCGTTTAAGGTACGAAATAATTATCCAAATTCAAAAGTATGGTGTTTTTCTGAAAGGGGAGAACCTAAGTTTTAATTTAGATATAAAATTATCGGCCTCCCTTGAAAACTTTAAAAGTTATTCCCAACCCTAGAAATGTTTTTTTGTAACACTGTATAGTGCTGTATTGTTTGCGGTGAAACCGCATGCAAGTTGACCGTATTTTACAGAGGGCTATGTCTACATGGAGGCCGTTTAAGGTACGAAATAATTATCCAAATTCAAAAGTATGGTGTTTTTCTGAAAGGGGAGAACCTAAGCTTTAATTTAGATATAAAATTATCGGCCTCCATTGAAAACTTTAAAAGTCATTCCCAACCCTAGAAATGTTTTTTTTTGTAAAAAGGTAAAGTTATGTATTGTTTGCGGTGAAACCGCATGCAAGTTGACCGTATTTTACAGAGGGCTATATGTCCATGGAGGCCGTTTAAGGTACGAAATAATTATCCAAATTCAAAAGTATGGTGTTTTTCTGAAAGGGGAGAACCTAAGCTTTAATTTAGATATAAAATTATCGGCCTCCCTTGAAAACTTTAAAAGTTATTCCCAACCCTAGAAATGTTTTTTTTTTGTAACACTGTATAGTGCTGTATTGTTTGCGGTGAAACCGCATGCAAGTTGACCTGTATTTTACAGAGGGCTAAGTGTCCATGGAGGCCGTTTAAGGTACGAAAAAATTATCCAAATTCAAAAGTATGGTGTTTTTCTGAAAGGGGAGAACCTAAGCTTTAATTTAGATATAAAATTATCGGCCTCCTTGAAAACTTTAAAAGTCATTCCCAACCCTAGAAATGTTTTTTTGTAACACTGTATAGTGCTGTATTGTTTGCGGTGAAACCGCATGCAAGTTGACGGTATTTTACAGAGGGCTATGTGTCCATGGAGGCCGTTTAAGGTACGAAATAATTATCCAAATTCAAAAGTATGGTGTTTTTCTGAAAGGGGAGAACCTAAGCTTTAATTTAGATATACAATTATCGGCCTCCCTTGAAAACTTTTAAAGTTATTCCCAACCCTAGAAATGTTTTTTTGTAACACTGTATAGTGCTGTATTGTTTGCGGTGAAACCGCATGCAAGTTGACCGTATTTTACAGAGGGCTATGTAACCATGGAGGCCGTTTAAGGTACGAAATAATTATCCAAATTCAAAAGTATTGTGTTTTTCTGAAAGGTGAGAACCTAAGCTTTAATTTAGATATAAAATCATCGGCCTCCCTTGAAAACTTTAAAAGTTATTCCCAACCCTAGAAATGTTTTTTGTAACACTGTATAGTGTTGTATTGTTTGCGGTGAAACCGCAAGTTGACCGTATTTTACAGAGGGCTAAGTGTCCATGGAGGCCGTTTAAGGTACGAAATAATTATCCAAATTCAAAAGTATGGTGTTTTTCTGAAAGGAGAACCTAAGCTTTAATTTAGATATAAAATTATCGGCCTCCCTTGAAAACTTTAAAAGTTATTCCCAACCCAGAAATGTTTTTTTTGTAACACTGTATAGTGTTGTATTGTTTGCGGTGAAACCGCATGCAAGTTGACCGTATTTTACAGAGGGCTATGTCCATGGAGGCCGTTTAAGGTACGAAATAATTATCCAAATTCAAAAGTATGGTGTTTTTCTGAAAGGGAGAACCTAAGCTTTAATTTAGATATAAAATTATCGGCCTCCCTTGAAAACTTTAAAAGTTATTCCCAACCCTAGAAATGTTTTTTTGTAACACTGTATAGTGATGTATTGTTTGCGGTGAAACCACATGCAAGTTGACGGTATTTTACAGAGGGCTATGTCCATGGAGGCCGTTTAAGGTACGAAATAATTATCCAAATTCAAAAGTATGGTGTTTTTCTGAAAGGAGAACCTAAGCTTTAATTTAGATATAAAATTATCGGCCTCCCTTGAAAACTTTAAAAGTTATTCCCAACCCTAGAAATTTTTTCGTAACACTGTATAGTGTTGTATTGTTTGCGGTGAAACCGCATGCAAGTTGACCGTATTTTACAGAGGGCTAAGTGTCCATGGAGGCCGTTTAAGGTACGAAATAATTATCCAAATTCAAAAGTATGGTGTTTTTTCTGAAAGGGAGAACCTAAGCTTTAATTTAGATATAAAATTATCGGCCTCCCTTGAAAACTTTAAAAGTTATTCCCAACCCTAGAAATGTTTTTTTTTTGTAACAACGTATAGTGCTGTATTTTTTGCGGTGAAACCGCATGCAAGTTGTACTTAATTTACAGAGGGCTAAGTGTCCATGGAGGCCGTTTAAGGTACGAAATAATTATCCAAATTCAAAAGTATGGTGTTTTTCTGAAAGGGGAGAACCTAAGCTTAAATATAAATATAAAATTATAGGCCTACATTGAAAAATTTAAAAGTTATTCCCAACCCTAGAAATGTTTTTTTTGTAACACTGTATAGTGCTGTATTGTTTGCGGTGAAACCGCATGCAAGTTGACCGTATTTTACAGAGGGCTGTGTCCATGGAGGCCGTTTAAGGTACGAAATAATTATCCAAATTCAAAAGTATGGTGTTTTTCTGAAAGGGAGAACCTACGCTTTAATTTAGATATAAAATTATCGACCTCCCTTGAAAACTTTAAAAGTTATTCCCAATCCTAGAAATGTTTTTTTTGTAACACTGTATAGTGCTGTATTGTTTGCGGTGAAACCGCATGCAAGTTGACGGTATTTTACAGAGGGCTATGTGTCCATGGAGGCCGTTTAAGGTACGAAATAATTATCCAAATTCAAAAGTATGGTGTTTTTCTGAAAGGGGAGAACCTAAGCTTTAATTTAGATATAAAATTATCGGCCTCCCTTGAAAACTTTAAAAGTTATTCCCAACCCTAGAAATGTTTTTTTTTTTGTAACACTGTATAGTGCTGTATTGTTTGCGGTGAAACCGCATGCAAGTTGACCGTATTTTACAGAGGGCTGTTGTCCATGGAGGCCGTTTAAGGTACGAAATAATTATCCAAATTCAAAAGTATGGTGTTTTTCTGAAAGGGGAGAACCTAAGCTTTAATTTAGATATAAAATTATCGGCCTCCCTTGAAAACTTTAAAAGTTATTCCCAACCATAGAAATGTTTTTTTTGTAACACTGTATAGTGCTGTATTGTTTGCGGTGAAACCGCATGCAAGTTGACCGTATTTTACAGAGGGCTAAGTGTCCATGGAGGCCGTTTAAGGTACGAAATAATTATCCAAAATCAAAAGTATGGTGATTTTCTGAAAGTGGAGAAACTAAGCTATAATTTAGAAATAAAATTATAGGCCTCTCCTTGAAAACTTTAAAAGTTATTCCCAACCCTAGAAATGTTTTTTTTCGTAACACTGTATAGTTGTGTATTTTTTGCGGTGAAACCGCATGCAAGTTGACCGTATTTTACAGAGGGCTATGTCCATGGAGGCCGTTTAAGGTACGAAATAATTATCCAAATTCAAAAGTATGGTGTTTTTCTGAAAGGAGAACCTAAGCTTTAATTTAGATATAAAATTATCGGCCTCCCTTGAAAACTTTAAAAGTTATTCCCAATCCTAGAAATGTTTTTTTGTAACACTGTATAGTGATGTATTGTTTGCGGTGAAATCGCATGCAAGTTGACGGTATTTTACAGAGGGCTAAGTGTCCATGGAGGCCGTTTAAGGTACGAAATAATTATCCAAATTCAAAAGTATGGTGTTTTTCTGAAAGGGAGAACCTAAGCTTTAATTTAGATATAAAATTATCGGCCTCCCTTGAAAACTTTAAAAGTTATTCCCAACCCTAGAAATGTTTTTTGTAACACTGTATAGTGATGTATTGTTTGCGGTGAAACCGCATGCAAGTTGACCGTATTTTACAGAGGGCTAAGTGTCCATGGAGGCCGTTTAAGGTACGAAATAATTATCCAAATTCAAAAGTATGGTGTTTTTCTGAAAGGGGAGAACCTAAGCTTTAATTTAGATATAAAATTATCGGCCTCCCTTGAAAACTTTAAAAGTTATTCCCAACCCTAGAAATGTTTTTTTTGTAACACTGTATAGTGCTGTATTGTTTGCGGTGAAACCGCATGCAAGTTGACCGTATTTTACAGAGGGCTATGTAACCATGGAGGCCGTTTAAGGTACGAAATAATTATCCAAATTCAAAAGTATTGTGTTTTTCTGAAAGGTGAGAACCTAAGCTTTAATTTAGATATAAAATCATCGGCCTCCCTTGAAAACTTTAAAAGTTATTCCCAACCCTAGAAATGTTTTTTTTGTAACACTGTATAGTGTTGTATTGTTTGCGGTGAAACCGCATGCAAGTTGACCGTATTTTACAGAGGGCTATGTCCATGGAGGCCGTTTAAGGTACGAAATAATTATCCAAATTCAAAAGTATGGTGTTTTCTGAAAGGGAGAACCTAAGCTTTAATTTAGATATAAAATTATCGGCCTCCTTGAAAACTTTAAAAGTTATTCCCAACCCTAGAATTTTTTTTGTAACACTGTATAGTGCTGTATTGTTTGCGGTGAAACCGCATGCAAGTTGACCGTATTTTACAGAGGGCTATATGTCCATGGAGGCCGTTTAAGGTACGAAATAATTATCCAAATTCAAAAGTATGGTGTTTTTCTGAAAGGGGAGAACCTAAGCTTTAATTTAGATATAAAATTATCGGCCTCCCTTTGAAAACTTTAAAAGTTATTCCCAACCCTAGAAATGTTTGTTTGTAACACTGTATAGTGCTGTATTGTTTGCGGTGAAACCACATGCAAGTTGACCGTATTTTACAGAGGGCTAAGTGTCCATGGAGGCCGTTTAAGGTACGAAATAATTATCCAAATTCAAAAGTATGGTGTTTTCCTGAAAGGGGAAACCTAAGCTTTAATTTAGATATAAAATTATCGGCCTCCCTTGAGAACTTTAAAAGTTATTCCCAACCCTAGAAATGTTTTTTTGGAACACTGTATAGTGCTGTATTGTTTGCGTGAAACCGCATGCAAGTTGACCGTATTTTACAGAGGGCTAAGTGTCCATGGAGGCCGTTTAAGGTACGAAATAATTATCCAAATTCAAAAGTATGGTGTTTTTCTGAAAGGGGAGAACCTAAGCTTTAATTTAGATATAAAATTATCGGCCTCCCTTGAAAACTTTAAAAGTTATTCCCAACCCTAGAAATGTTTTTTTCGTAACACTGTATAGTGCTGTATTGTTTGCGGTGAAACCGCATGCAAGTTGACGGTATTTTACAGAGGGCTAAGTGTCCATGGAGGCCGTTTAAGGTACGAAATAATTATCCAAATTCAAAAGTATGGTGTTTTTCTGAAAGGTGAGAACCTAAGCTTTAATTTAGATATAAAATTATCGGCCTCCCTTGAAAACTTTAAAAGTTATTCCCAACCCTAGAAATGTTTTTTTTGTAACACTGTATAGTGTTGTATTGTTTGCGGTGAAACCGCATGCAAGTTGACCGTATTTTACAGAGGGCTATGTCCATGGAGGCCGTTTAAGGTACGAAATAATTATCCAAATTCAAAAGTATGGTGTTTTTCTGAAAGGGGAGAACCTAAGCTTTAATTTAGATATAAAATTATCGGCCTCCCTTGAAAACTTTAAAAGTTATTCCCAACCCTAGAAATGTTTTTTCGTAAGACTGTATAGTGTTGTATTGTTTGCCATGAAACCGCATGCAAGTTGACCGTATTTTACAGAGGGCTATGTCCATGGAGGCCGTTTAAGGTACAATAATTATCCAAATTCAAAAGTATGGTGTTTTTCTGAAAAGGAGAACCTAAGCTTTAATTTAGATATAAAATTATCGGCCTCTCCTTGAAAACTTTAAAAGTTATTCCCAACCCTAGAAATGTTTTTTTTGTAACACTGTATAGTGTTGTATTGTTTGCGGTGAAACCGCATGCAAGTTGACCGTATTTTACAGAGGGCTATGTCCATGGAGGCCGTTTAAGGTACGAAATAATTATCCAAATTCAAAAGTATGGTGTTTTTCTGAAAGGGAGAACCTAAGCTTTAATTTAGATATAAAATTATCGGCCTCCTTGAAAACTTTAAAAGTTATTCCCAACCCTAGAAATGTTTTTTTTTTTGTAACACTGTATAGTGTTGTATTGTTTGCGGTGAAACCGCATGCAAGTTGACCGTATTTTACAGAGGGCTATGTCCATGGAGGCCGTTTAAGGTACGAAATAATTATCCAAATTCAAAAGTATGGTGTTTTTCTGAAAGGGGAGAACCTAAGCTTTAATTTAGATATAAAATTATCGGCCTCCTTGAAAACTTTAAAAGTTATTCCCAACCCTAGAAATGTTTTTTTTCGTAACACTGTATAGTGTTGTATTGTTTGCGGTGAAACCGCATGCAAGTTGACCGTATTTACAGAGGGCTAAGTCCATGGAGGCCGTTTAAGGTACGAAATAATTATCCAAATTCAAAAGTATGGTGTTTTTCTGAAAGGAGAACCAAAGCATTAATTTATATATAAATTATCGGCCTCCTTGAAAACTTTAAAAGTTATTCCCAACCATAGAAATGTTTTTTTGTAACACTGTATAGTGCTGTATTGTTTGCGGTGAAACCGCATGCAAGTTGACCGTATTTTACAGAGGGCTAAGTGTCCATGGAGGCCGTTTAAGGTACGAAATAATTATCCAAATTCAAAAGTATGGTGTTTTTCTGAAAGGGGAGAACCTAAGCTTTAATTTAGATATAAAATTATCGGCCTCCCTTGAAAACTTTAAAAGTTATTCCCAACCCTAGAAATGTTTTTTTTTGTAACACTGTATAGTGATGTATTGTTTGCGGTGAAACCGCATGCAAGTTGACCGTATTTTACAGAGGGCTAAGTGTCCATGGAGGCCGTTTAAGGTACGAAATAATTATCCAAATTCAAAAGTATGGTGTTTTTCTGAAAGGGGAGAACCTAAGCTTTAATTTAGATATAAAATTATCGGCCTCCCTTGAAAACTTTAAAAGTTATTCCCAACCCTAGAAATTTTTTTCGTAAGACTGTATAGTGCTGTATTGTTTGCGGTGAAACCGCATGCAAGTTGACCGTATTTTACAGAGGGCTAAGTGTCCATGGAGGCCGTTTAAGGTACGAAATAATTATCCAAATTCAAAAGTATGGTGTTTTTCTGAAAGGGGAGAACCTAAGCTTTAATTTAGATATAAAATTATCGGCCTCCTTCAAAACTTTAAAAGTTATTCCTAACCATAGAAATGTTTTTTTTTGTAACACTGTATAGTGCTGTATTGTTTGCGGTGAAACCGCATGCAAGTTGACCGTATTTTACAGAGGGCTAAGCGTCCATGGAGGCCGTTTAAGGTACGAAATAATTATCCAAATTCAAAAGTATGGTGTTTTTCTGAAAGGGGAGAACCTAAGCTTTAATTTAGATATAAAATTGTCGGCCTCCATTGAAAACTTTAAAAGTTATTCCCAACCCTAGAAATGTTTTTTTTTTCGTAAGACTGTATAGTGCTGTATTGTTTGCGGTGAAACCGCATGCAAGTTGACCGTATTTTACAGAGGGCTAAGTGTCCATGGAGGCCGTTTAAGGTACGAAATAATTATCCAAATTCAAAAGTATGGTGTTTTTCTGAAAGGGGAGAACCTAAGCTTTAATTTAGATATAAAATTATCGGCCTCCCTTGAAAACTTTAAAAGTTATTCCCAACCCTAGAAATGTTTTTTTTTCTAACACTGTATAGTGCTGTATTGTTTGCGGTGAAACCGCATGCAAGTTGACGGTATTTTACAGAGGGCTATGTGTCCATGGAGGCCGTTTAAGGTACGAAATAATTATCCAAATTCAAAAGTATGGTGTTTTTCTGAAAGGGAGAACCTAAGCTTTAATTTAGATATAAAATTATCGGCCTCCCTTGAAAACTTTAAAAGTTATTCCCAACCCTAGAAATGTTTTTTTTTTGTAACACTGTATAGTGCTGTATTGTTTGCGGTGAAACCGCATGCAAGTTGACGGTATTTACAGAGGGCTGTGTCCATGGAGGCCGTTTAAGGTACGAAATAATTATCCAAATTCAAAAGTATGGTGTTTTTCTGAAAGGGGAGAACCTAAGCTTTAATTTAGATATAAAATTATCGGCCTCCCTTGAAAACTTTAAAAGTTATTCCCAACCCTAGAAATGTTTTTTTGTAACACTGTATAGTGCTGTATTGTTTGCGGTGAAACCGCATGCAAGTTGACCGTATTTTACAGAGGGCTATGTCCATGGAGGCCGTTTAAGGTACGAAATAATTATCCAAATTCAAAAGTATGGTGTTTTTCTGAAAGGGGAGAACCTAAGCTTTAATTTAGATATAAAATTATCGGCCTCCCTTGAAAACTTTAAAAGTTATTCCCAACCATAGAAATGTTTTTTTTGTAACACTGTATAGTGCTGTATTGTTTGCGGTGAAACCGCATGCAAGTTGACCGTATTTTACAGAGGGCTATGTGTCCATGGAGGCCGTTTAAGGTACGAAATAATTATCCAAATTCAAAAGTATGGTGTTTTTCTGAAAGGGGAGAACCTAAGCTTTAATTTAGATATAAAATTATCGGCCTCCCTTGAAAACTTTAAAAGTTATTCCCAACCCTAGAAAAGTTTTTTTTCGTAAGACTGTATAGTGCTGTATTGTTTGCGGTGAAACCGCATGCAAGTTGACCGTATTTTACAGATGGCTAAGTGTCCATGGAGGCCGTTTAAGGTACGAAATAATTATCCAAATTCAAAAGTATGGTGTTTTTCTGAAAGGGGAGAACCTAAGCTTTAATTTAGATATAAAATTATCGGCCTCCCTTGAAAACTTTAAAAGTTATTCCCAACCCTAGAAATGTTTTTTTTGTAACACTGTATAGTGATGTATTGTTTGCGGTGAAACCGCATGCAAGTTGACCGTATTTTACAGAGGGCTATGTGTCCATGGAGGCCGTTTAAGGTACGAAATAATTATCCAAATTCAAAAGTATGGTGTTTTTCTGAAAGGGGAGAACCTAAGCTTTAATTTAGATATAAAATTATCGGCCTCCCTTGAAAACTTTAAAAGTTATTCCCAACCCTAGATTTTTTTTCTTCGTAAGACTGTATAGTGCTGTATTGTTTGCGGTGAAACCGCATGCAAGTTGACCGTATTTTACAGAGGGCTAAGTGTCCATGGAGGCCGTTTAAGGTACGAAATAATTATCCAAATTCAAAAGTATGGTGTTTTTTCTGAAAGGGGAGAACCTAAGCTTTAATTTAGATATAAAATTATCGGCCTCCCTTGAAAACTTTAAAAGTTATTCCCAACCCTAGAAATGTTTTTTTGTAACACTGTATAGTGCTGTATTGTTTGCGGTGAAACCGCATGCAAGTTGACCGTATTTTACAGAGGGCTAAGTGTCCATGGAGGCCGTTTAAGGTACGAAATAATTATCCAAATTCAAAAGTATGGTGTTTTTCTGAAAGGGGAGAACCTAAGCTTTAATTTAGATATAAAATTATCGGCCTCTTTGAAAACTTTAAAAGTTATTCCCAACCCTAGAAATGTTTTTTGTAACACTGTATAATGTTGTATTGTTTGCGGTGAAACCGCATGCAAGTTGACCGTATTTTACAGAGGGCTAAGTGTCCATGGAGGCCGTTTAAGGTACGAAATAATTATCCAAATTCAAAAGTATGGTGTTTTTCTGAAAGGGGAGAACCTAAGCTTTAATTTAGATATAAAATTATCGGCCTCCCTTGAAAACTTTAAAAGTTATTCCCAACCCTAGAAATGTTTTTTTTGTAAGACTGTATAGTGCTGTATTGTGCGGTGAAACCGCATGCAAGTTGACCGTATTTTACAGAGGGCTAAGTGTCCATGGAGGCCGTTTAAGGTACGAAATAATTATCCAAATTCAAAAGTATGGTGTTTTTCTGAAAGGGGAGAACCTAAGCTTTAATTTAGATATAAAATTATCGGCCTCCCTTGAAAACTTTAAAAGTTATTCCCAACCCTAGAAATGTTTTTTTCGAGACTGTAGTGTTGTATTGTTTGCGGTGAAACCGCATGCAAGTTGACCGTATTTACAGAGGGCTATGTCCATGGAGGCCGTTTAAGGTACGAAATAATTATCCAAATTCAAAAGTATGGTGTTTTTCTGAAAGGGGAGAACCTAAGCTTTAATTTAGATATAAAATTATCGGCCTCCCTTGAAAACTTTAAAAGTTATTCCCAACCCTAGAAATGTTTTTTTTCGTAACACTGTATAGTGCTTTATTGTTTGCGGTGAAACCGCATGCAAGTTGACTGCATTTTACTGATGGCTAATTGTCCATGGAGGCCGTTTAAGGTACTAAATAATTAACCAAATTCAAAAGTATGTTGTTTTTCTGAAAGTTGAGAACCTATGATTTAATTTATATATAAAATTATCGGCCTCCCTTGAAAACTTTAAAAGTTATTCCCAACCCTAGAAATGTTTTTTGTAACACTGTATAGTGTTGTATTGTTTGCGGTGAAACCGCATGCAAGTTGACGGTATTTTACAGAGGGCTATGTCCATGGAGGCCGTTTAAGGTACGAAATAATTATCCAAATTCAAAAGTATGGTGTTTTTTCTGAAAGGGGAGAAACTACGATTTAATTTAGATATAAAATTAGCGGCCTCAATTGAAAACTTTAAAAGTTATTCCCAACCATAGAAATGTTTTTTTGGTAACACTGTATAGTGTTGTATTGTTTGCGGTGAAACCGCATGCAAGTTGACCGTATTTTACAGAGGGCTAAGTGTCCATGGAGGCCGTTTAAGGTACGAAATAATTATCCAAATTCAAAAGTATGGTTTTTCTGAAAGGGAGAACCTAAGCTTTAATTTAGATATAAATTTATCGGCTTCCCTTGAAAACTTTAAAAGTTATTCTCAACCCTAGAAATGTTTTTTTCGTAACACTGTATACTGTTGTATTGTTTGCGGTGAAACCGCATTCAAGTTAGCCGTATTTTACAGAGGGCTATGGGTCCATGGAGGCCGTTTAAGGTAC
The DNA here is from genome assembly GCA_029582265.1 of Zoroaster sp. YZ-2022. Taxonomy (NCBI): domain Eukaryota; kingdom Metazoa; phylum Echinodermata; class Asteroidea; order Forcipulatida; family Zoroasteridae; genus Zoroaster; species Zoroaster sp. YZ-2022. Next base: position 4,336,602 of record JAQQFT010000023.1, read on the forward strand.
GAAATAATTATCCAAATTCAAAAGTATGGTGTTTTTCTGAAAGGGGAGACACTAAGCTTTAATTTAGATATAAAATAAACGGCCTACCTTGAAAAATTTAAAAGTTATTCCCAACCCTAGAAATGTTTTTTTTCGTAACACTGTATACTGTTGTATTGTTTGCGGTGAAACCGCATGCAAGTTGACCGTATTTTACAGAGGGCTAAGTATCCATGGAGGCCGTTTAAGGTACGAAATAATTATCCAAATTCAAAAGTATGGTGTTTTTCTGAAAGAGGAGAACCTAAGCTTTAATTTAGATATAAAATTATCGGCCTCCCTTGAAAACTTTAAAAGTTATTCCCAACCATAAAAATGTTTTTTTTCGTAAGACTGTATAGTGCTGTATTGTTTGCGGTGAAACCGCATGCAAGTTGACCGTATTTTACAGAGCGCTCCTTGTCCGTGGAGGCCGTTTAAGGTACGAAATAATTATCCAAATTCAAAAGTATGGTGTTTTTCTGAAAGGGGAGAACCTAAGCTTTAATTTAGATATAAAATTATCGGCCTCCCTTGAAAACTTTAAAAGTTATTCCCAACCCTAGAATTTTTTTTGTAACACTGTATAGTGCTGTATTGTTTGCGGTGAAACCGCATGCAAGTTGACCGTATTTTACAGAGGGCTAAGTGTCCATGGAGGCCGTTTAAGGTACGAAATAATTATCCAAATTCAAAAGTATGGTGTTTTTCTGAAAGGGAGAACCTAAGCTTTAATTTAGATATAAAATTATCGGCCTCCTTGAAAACTTTAAAAGTTATTCCCAACCCTAGAAATGTTTTTTTTTTTTGTACACTGTATAGTGTTGTATTGTTTGCGGTGAAACCGCATGCAAGTTGACCGTATTTTACAGAGGGCTAAGTGTCCATGGAGGCCGTTTAAGGTACGAAATAATTATCCAAATTCAAAAGTATGGTGTTTTTCTGAAAGGAGAACCTAAGCTTTAATTTAGATATAAAATTATCGGCATCCCTTGAAACTTTAAAAGTTATTCCCAACCCTAGAAATGTTTTTTTTGTAACACTGTATAGTGTTGTATTGTTTGCGGTGAAACCGCATGCAAGTTGACGGTATTTTACAGAGGGCTAAGTGTCCATGGAGGCCGTTTAAGGTACGAAATAATTATCCAAATTCAAAAGTATGGTGTTTTTCTGAAAGGGGAGAACCTAAGCTTTAATTTAGATATAAAATTATCGGCCTCCCTTGAAAACTTTAAAAGTTATTCCCAACCCTAGAAATGTTTTTTTGTAACACTGTATAGTGCTGTATTGTTTGCGGTGAAACCGCATGCAAGTTGACCGTATTTTACAGAGGGCTATGTGTCCATGGAGGCCGTTTAAGGTACGAAATAATTATCCAAATTCAAAAGTATGGTGTTTTTCTGAAACGGGAGAACCTAACCTTTAATTTTGATATAAAATTATCGGCATCCCTTGAAAGCTGTAAAAGTTATTCCCAACCCTAGTAATGTTTTTTCGTAACACTGTATAGTGTTGTATTGTTTGCGGTGAAACCGCATGCAAGTTGACGGTATTTTACAGAGGGCTAAGTGTCCATGGAGGCCGTTTAAGGAACGAAATAATTATCCAAATTCAAAAGTATGATGTTTTTCTGAATAGGGAGAACCTAAGCTTTAATTTAGATATAAATTTATCGGCTTCCCTTGAAAACTTTAAAAGTTATTCCCAACCCTAGAAATGTTTTTTTTCGTAACACTGTATACTGTTGTATTGTTTGCGGTGAAACCGCATGCAAGTTGACCGTATTTTACAGAGGGCTAAGTATCCATGGAGGCCGTTTAAGGTACGAAATAATTATCCAAATTCAAAAGTATGGTGTTTTTCTGAAAGGGGAGAACCTAAGCTTTAATTTAGATATAAAATTATCGGCCTCCCTTGAAAACTTTAAAAGTTATTCCCAACCCTAGAAATGTTTTTTCGTAACACTGTATAGTGTTGTATTGTTTGCGGTGAAACCGCATGCAAGTTGACGGTATTTTACAGAGGGCTATGTCCATGGAGGCCGTTTAAGGTACGAAATAATTATCCAAATTCAAAAGTATGGTGTTTTTCTGAAAGGAGAACCTAAGCTTTAATTTAGATATAAAATTATCGGCCTCTCTTGAAAACTTTAAAAGTTATTCCCAACCCTAGAAATGTTTTTTTGTAACACTGTATAGTGCTGTATTGTTTGCGGTGAAACCGCATGCAAGTTGACGGTATTTTACAGAGGGCTATGGGTCCATGGAGGCCGTTTAAGGTACGAAATAATTATCCAAATTCAAAAGTATGGTGTTTTTCTGAAAGGGGAGAACCTAAGCTTTAATTTAGATATAAAATTATCGGCCTCCCTTGAAAACTTTAAAAGTTATTCCCAACCCTAGAAATGTTTTTTTGTAACACTGTATAGTGCTGTATTGTTTGCGGTGAAACCGCATGCAAGTTGACCGTATTTTACAGAGGGCTAAGTGTCCATGGAGGCCGTTTAAGGTACGAAATAATTATCCAAATTCAAAAGTATGGTGTTTTTCTGAAAGGGAGAACCTAAGCTTTAATTTAGATATAAAATTATCGGCCTCCCTTGAAAACTTTAAAAGTTATTCCCAACCCTAGAAATGTTTTTTTTGTAACACTGTATAGTGCTGTATTGTTTGCGGTGAAACCGCATGCAAGTTGACGGTATTTTACAGAGGGCTATGTCCATGGAGGCCGTTTAAGGTACGAAATAATTATCCAAATTCAAAAAGTATGGTGTTTTTCTGAAAGGGAGAACCTAAGCTTTAATTTAGATATAAAATTATCGACCTCCCTTGAAAACTTTAAAAGTTATTCCCAACCCTAGAAATGTTTTTTGTAACACTGTATAGTGCTGTATTGTTTGCGGTGAAACCGCATGCAAGTTGACCGTATTTTTCAGAGGGCTAAGTGTCCATGGAGGCCGTTTAAGGTACGAAATAATTATCCAAATTCAAAAGTATGGTCTTTTTCTGAAAGGGGAGAACCTAAGCTTTAATTTAGATATAAAATTATCGGCCTCCCTTGAAAACTTTAAAAGTTATTCCCAACCCTAGAAATATTTTTTTTTGTAACACTGTATATAGTGCTGTATTGTTTGCGGTGAAACCGAATGCAAGTTGACGGTATTTTTATATGGAGGCCGTTTAAGGTACGAAATAATTATCCAAATTCAAAAGTATGGTGTTTTTCTGAAAGGGGAGAACCTAAGCTTTAATTTAGATATAAAATTATCGGCCTCCCTTGAAAACTTTAAAAGTTATTCCCAACCCTAGAAATGTTTTTTTGTAACACTGTATAGTGCTGTATTGTTTGCGGTGAAACCGAATGCAAGTTGACGGTATTTTTATATGGAGGCCGTTTAAGGTACGAAATAATTATCCAAATTCAAAAGTATGGTGTTTTTTCTGAAAGGGGAGAACCTAAGCTTTAATTTAGATATAAAATTATCGGCCTCCCTTGAAAACTTTAAAAGTTATTCCCAACCCTAGAAATGTTTTTTTTCGTAAGACTGTATAGTGCTGTATTGTTTGCGGTGAAACTGCATGCAAGTTGACCGTATTTTACAGAGGGCTAAGTATCCATGGAGGCCGTTTAAGGTACGAAATAATTATCCAAATTCAAAAGTATGGTGTTTTCTGAAAGGGGAGAACCTAAGCTTTAATTTTGATATAAAATTATCGGCCTCCCTTGAAAACTTTAAAAGTTATTCCCAACCCTAGAAATGTTTTTTTTTGTGTAACACTGTATAGTGCTGTATTGTTTGTGGTGAAACCGCATGCAAGTTGACCGTATTTTACAGAGGGCTATGTCCATGGAGGCCGTTTAAGGTACGAAATAATTATCCAAATTCAAAAGTATGGTGTTTTTCTGAAAGGGGAGTACCTAAGCTTTAATTTAGATATAAAATTATCGGCCTCCCTTGAAAACTTTAAAGTTATTCCCAACCCTAGAAATGTTTTTTTGTAACACTGTATAGTGCTGTATTGTTTGCGGTGAAACCGCATGCAAGTTGACCGTATTTTACAGAGGGCTAAGTGTCCATGGAGGCCGTTTAAGGTACGAAATAATTATCCAAATTCAAAAGTATGGTGTTTTTCTGAAAGGGGAGAACCTAAGCTTTAATTTAGATATAAAATTATCGGCCTCCCTTGAAAACTTTAAAAGTTATTCCCAACCCTAGAAATGTTTTTTTTGTAACACTGTATAGTGCTGTATTGTTTGCGGTGAAACCGCATGCAAGTTGACGGTATTTTACAGAGGGCTAAGTGTCCATGGAGGCCGTTTAAGGTACGAAATAATTATCCAAATTCAAAAGTATGGTGTTTTTCTGAAAGGGGAGAACCTAAGCTTTAATTTAGATATAAAATTATCGGCCTCCCTTGAAAATTTTAAAAGTTATTTCCAACCCTAGAAATGTTTTTTTTGTAACACTGTATAGTGCTGTATTGGTTGCGGTGAAACCGCATGCAAGTTGACCGTATTTTACAGAGGGCTAAGTGTCCATGGAGGCCGTTTAAGGTACGAAATAATTATCCAAATTCAAATGTATGGTGTTTTTCTGAAAGGGGAGAACCTAAGCTTTAATTTAGATATAAAATTATCGGCCTCCCTTGAAAACTTTAAAAGTTATTCCCAACCCTAGAAATGTTTTTGTTAACACTCTATAGTGCTGTATTGTTTGCGGTGAAACCGCATGGAAGTTGACCGTATTTTACATGGAGGCCGTTTAAGGTACGAAATAATTATCCAAATTCAAAAGTATGGTGTTTTTATGAAAGGGGAGAACCTAAGCTTTAATTTAGATATAAAATTATCGGCCTCCCTTGAAAACTTTAAAAGTTATTCCCAACCCTAGAAATGTTTTTTTTGTAACACTGTATAGTGCTGTATTGTTTGCGGTGAAACCGCATGCAAGTTGACGGTATTTTACAGAGGGCTATGTATCCATGGAGGCCGTTTAAGGTACGAAATAATTATCCAAATTCAAAAGTATGGTGTTTTTCTGAAAGGGAAGAACCTAAGCTTTAATTTAGATATAAAATTATCGGCCTCCCTTGAAAACTTTAAAAGTTATTCCCAACCCTAGAAATGTTTTTTTGTAACACTGTATAGTGCTGTATTGTTTGCGGTGAAACCGCATGCAAGTTGACCGTATTTTACAGAGGGCTAAGTGTCCATGGAGGCCGTTTAAGGTACGAAATAATTATCCAAATTCAAAAGTATGGTGTTTTTCTGAAAGGGATGAACCTAAGCTTTAATTTAGATATAAAATTATCGGCCTTCCTTGAAAACTTTAAAAGTTATTCCCAACCCTAGAAATGTTTTTTTTGTAACACTGTATAGTGCTGTATTGTTTGCGGTGAAACCGCATGCAAGTTGACGGTATTTTACAGAGGGCTAAGTGTCCATGGAGGCCGTTTAAGGTACGAAATAATTATCCAAATTCAAAAGTATGGTGTTTTTCTGAAAGGGGAGAACCTAAGCTTTAATTTAGATATAAAATTATCGGCCCTGCTTGAAAACTTTAAAAGTTATTCCCAACCCTAGAAATGTTGTTTTGTAACAATGTATAGTGCTGTATTGTTTGCGGTGAAACCGCACGCAAGTTGACCGTATTTTACAGAGGGCTAAGTGTCCATGGAGGCCGTTTAAGGTACGAAATAATTATCCAAATTCAAAAGTATGGTGTTTTTTCTGAAAGGGGAGAACCTAAGCTTTAATTTAGATATAAAATTATCGGCCTCCCTTGAAAACTTTAAAAGTTATTCCCAACCCTAGAAATGTTTTTTTTTTGTAACACTGTATAGTGCTGTATTGTTTGCGGTGAAACCGCATGCAAGTTGACCGTATTTTACAGAGGGCTAAGTGTCCATGGAGGCCGTTTAAGGTACGAAATAATTATCCAAATTCAAAAGTATGGTGTTTGTCTGAAAGGAGAACCTAAGCTTTAATTTAGATATAAAATTATCGGCCTCCCTTGAAAACTTTAAAAGTTATTCCCAACCCTAGAAATGTTTTTTTTGTAACACTGTATAGTGCTGTATTGTTTGCGGTGAAACCGCATGCAAGTTGACCGTATTTTACAGAGGGCTGGGTGTCCATGGAGGCCGTTTAAGGTATGAAGACATTATCCAAATTCAAAAGTATGGTTTTTTCTGAAAGGGAGAACCTAAGCTTTAATTTAGATATAAAATTATCGGCCTCCTTGAAAATTTTAAAAGTTATTTCCAACCCTAGAAATGTTTTTTGTAACACTGTATAGTGCTGTATTGTTTGCGGTGAAACCGCATGCAAGTTGACCGTATTTTACAGAGGGCTTAGTGTCCATGGAGGCCGTTTAAGGTACGAAATAATTATCCAAATTCAAAAGTATGGTGTTTTTCTGAAAGGGGAGAACCTAAGCTTTAATTTAGATATAAAATTATCGGCCTCCCTTGAAAACTTTAAAAGTTATTTCCCAACCCTAGAAATGTTTTTTTTGTAACACTGTATATAGTGCTGTATTGTTTGCGGTGAAACCGCATGCAAGTTGACCGTATTTTACAGAGGGCTATGTCCATGGAGGCCGTTTAAGGTACGAAATAATTATCCAAATTCAAAAGTATGGTTTTTCTGAAAGGGAGAACCCTGCTTTAATTTAGATATAAAATTATCGGCCCCTTGAAAACTTTAAAAGTTATTCCCAACCATAGAAATGTTTTTTTTGGTAAAACTGTATAGTGCTGTATTGTTTGCGGTGAAAGCGCATGCAAGTTGACCGTATTTTACAGAGGCCTAAGTGTCCATGGAGGCCGTTTAAGGTACGAAATAATTATCCAAATTCAAAAGTATGGTGTTTTCTGAAAGGAGAGAACCTAAGCTTTAATTTAGATATAAAATTATCGGCCTCCCTTGAAAACTTTAAAAGTTATTCCCAACCCTAGAAATGTTTTTTTCGTAACACTGTATAGTGCTGTATTGTTTGCGGTGAAACCGCATGCAAGTTGACGGTATTTTACAGAGGGCTAAGTGTCCATGGAGGCCGTTTAAGGTACGAAATAATTATCCAAATTCAAAAGTATGGTGTTTTCTGAAAGGGAGAACCTAAGCTTTAATTTAGATATAAATTATCGGCCTCCCTTGAAAATTTTAAAAGTTATTTCCAACCCTAGAAATGTTTTTTGTAACACTGTATAGTGTTGTATTGTTTGCGGTGAAACCGCATGCAAGTTGACGGTATTTTACAGAGGCTGGCGTCCATGGAGGCCGTTTAAGGTACGAAATAATTATCCAAATTCAAAAGTATGGTGTTTTCTGAAAGGGGAGTACCTTAGCTTTAATTTAGATATAAAATTATCGGCCTACCTTGAAAATTTTTTAAGTTATTCCCAACCCTTGAAATGTTTTTTTGTAACACTGTATTGTGTTGTATTGTTTTCGGTGAAACCGCATGCAAGTTGACCGTATTTTACAGAGGGCTATGTCCATGGAGGCCGTTTAAGGTACGAAATAATTATCCAAATTTATGGTGTTTTTCTGAAAGGGGAGAACCTAAGCTATAATTTAGATATAAATTGTCGGCCTCCTTGAAAACTTTAAAAGTTATTCCCAACCCTAGAAATGTTTTTTGTAACACTGTATAGTGCTGTATTGTTTGCGGTGAAACCGCATGCAAGTTGACGGTATTTTACAGAGGGCTATGTGTCCATGGAGGCCGTTTAAGGTACGAAATAATTATCCAAATTCAAAAGTATGGTGTTTTTCTGAAAGGGGAGAACCTAAGCTTTAATTTAGATATAAAATTATCGGCCCTGCTTGAAAACTTTAAAAGTTATTCCCAACCCTAGAAATGTTTTTTTGTAACACTGTATAGTGCTGTATTGTTTGCGGTGAAACCGCATGCAAGTTGACCGTATTTTACAGAGGGCTAAGTGTCCATGGAGGCCGTTTAAGGTACGAAATAATTATCCAAATTCAAAAGTATGGTGTTTTTATGAAAGGAGAGAACCTAAGCTTTAATTTAGATATAAAATTATCGGCCTCCTTGAAAACTTTAAAAGTTATTCCCAACCCTAGAAATGTTTTTGTAACACTGTATAGTGGTATTGTTTGCGGTGAAACCGCATGCAAGTTGACGGTATTTTACAGAGGGCTATGTCCATGGAGGCCGTTTAAGGTACGAAATAATTATCCAAATTCAAAAGTATGGTGTTTTTCTGAAAGGGAGAACCTAAGCTTTAATTTAGATATAAAATTATCGGCCTCCCTGAAAATTTTAAAAGTTATTTCCCAACCCTAGAAATGTTTTTTTGTAACACTGTATAGTGCTGTATTGGTTGCGGTGAAACCGCATGCAAGTTGACCGTATTTTACAGAGGGCTAAGTCCATGGAGGCCGTTTAAGGTACGAAATAATTATCCAAATTCAAAAGTATGGTGTTTTTATGAAAGGGGAGAACCTAAGCTTTAATTTAGATATAAAATTATCGGCCTCCCTTGAAAACTTTAAAAGTTATTTCCAACCCTAGAAATGTTTTTTTTGTAACACTGTATAGTGCTGTATTGGTTGCGGTGAAACCGCATGCAAGTTGACCGTATTTTACAGAGGGCTAAGTGTCCATGGAGGCCGTTTAAGGTACGAAATAATTATTCAAATTCAAAAGTATGGGGTTTTCTGAAAGGGGAGAACCTAAGCTTTAATTTAGATATAAAATTATCGGCCTCCCTTGAAAACTTTAAAAGTTATTCCCAACCCTAGAAATGTTTTTTTGTAACACTGTATAGTGCTGTATTGTTTGCGGTGAAACCGCATGCAAGTTGACCGTATTTTACAGAGGGCTATGTCCATGGAGGCCGTTTAAGGTACGAAATAATTATCCAAATTTCAAAGTATGTTTTTGAAGGGGAGAACCTAAGCTTTAATTTAGATATAAAATTATCGGCCTCCCTTGAAAATTTTAAAAGTTATTTCCAACCCTAGAAATGTTTTTTTTTGTAACACTGTATAGTGCTGTATTGTTTGCGGTGAAACCGCATGCAAGTTGACCGTATTTTACAGAGGGCTAAGTGTCCATGGAGGCCGTTTAAGGTACGAAATAATTATCCAAATTCAAAAGTATGGGGTTTTTCTGAAAGGGGAGAACCTAAGCTTTAATTTAGATATAAAATTATCGGCCTCCCTTGAAAACTTTAAAAGTTATTCCCAACCCTAGAAACGTTTTTTTCGTAAGACTGTATAGTGCTGTATTGTTTGCGGGGAAACCGCATCCAAGTTGACGGTATTTTACAGAGGGCTAAGTGTCCATGGAGGCCGTTTAAGGTACGAAATAATTATCCAAATTCAAAAGTATGGTGTTTTTCTGAAAGGGGAGAACCTAAGCTTTAATTTAGATATAAAATTATCGGCCTCCCTTGAAAACTTTAAAAGTTATTCCCAACCCTAGAAATGTTTTTTTTGTAACACTGTATAGTGCTGTATTGTTTGCGGTGAAACCGCATGCAAGTTGACGGTATTTTACAGAGGGGCGGGGTCCATGGAGGCCGTTTAAGGTACGAAATAATTATCCAAATTCAAAAGTATGGTGTTTTTCTGAAAGGGGAGAACCTAAGCTTTAATTTAGATATAAAATTATCGGCCTCCCTTGAAAACTTTAAAAGTTATTCCCAACCACAGAAATGTTTTTTTTTGTAACACTGTATAGTGCTGTATTGTTTGCGGTGAAACCGCATGCAAGTTGACCGTATTTTACAGAGGGCTATGTCCACGGAGGCCGTTTAAGGTACGAAATAATTATCCAAATTCAAAAGTATAGTGTTTTTCTGAAAGGGGAGAACCTAAGCTTTAATTTAGATATAAAATTATCGGCCCCTTGAAAATTTTAAAGTTATTCCCAACCCTAGAAATGTTTTTTTTTGTAACACTGTATAGTGTTGTATTGGTTTGCGGTGAAACCGCATGCAAGTTGACGGTATTTTACAGAGGGCTATGTCCATGGAGGCCGTTTAAGGTACGAAATAATTATCCAAATTCAAAAGTATGGTGTTTTTCTGAAAGGGAGAACCTAAGCTTTAATTTAGATATAAAATTATCGGCGTCCTTTGAAAACTTTAAAAGTTATTTCCAACCCTAGAAATGTTTTTTTTGTAACACTGTATAGTGCTGTATTGTTTGCGGTGAAACCGCATGCAAGTTGACGGTATTTTACAGAGGGCTAGTCCATGGAGGCCGTTTAAGGTACGAAATAATTATCCAAATTCAAAAGTATGGTGTTTTTATGAAAGGGAGAACCTAAGCTTTAATTTAGATATAAAATTATCGGCCTCCCTTGAAAATTTTAAAAGTTATTCCAACCCTAGAAATGTTTTTTTTTGTAACACTGTATAGTGTGTATTGTTTGCGGTGAAACCGCATGCAAGTTGACCGTATTTACAGAGGGCTAAGTGTCCATGGAGGCCGTTTAAGGTACGAAATAATTATCCAAATTCAAAAGTATGGTGTTTTTCTGAAAGGGAGAACCTAAGCTTTAATTTAGATATAAAATTATCGGCCTCCCTTGGAAAACCCTTTTTAACAGTTATTCCCAACCCTAGAAATGTTTTTTGTAACACTGTATAGTGCTGTATTATTTGCGGGAAACCGCATCCAAGTTGACGGGATTT